>JBBMKD010000013.1:23646258-23656862 GCA_037834095.1 Argya squamiceps | reverse complement strand
TGTGTCCTGCAGGAGAATGTGGGGCAGGAGAGAACACATCCCCCACGGGCACTGACAGACACTGTGTCCTGCAGGAGCGTGTGGGGCAGGAGAGAACACATCCCCTGTGAGCACTGACAGACACTGTGTCCTGCAGGAGCGTGTGGGGAGGGAGAGAACACATCCCCCCTCAGCCTTATTTCTCCTCAGCACACCTTGCTGGTGCATCTTGCTTCCAAGGCAAAACACTGCCTGCCCAGTGGGCAGGGGATGCTGTGTATGTGTGACTAGTTTTGGCTTCTTTTTTTCTCTGCCAAGGTTGGGATAAAGACACAGGAAACGAGGGGTCAAGTTTGGACTTGGTTGGTTGTTGTATCTTATCTATGTACAGACTCACAAGCCATGAGATCCAGCTAGTAAGCTAGGAAAACAAGGTAAAATGGAGTGCTTCTGACTCTTTCCAAGGTTACTTAAGTGATAATTACCCAATATGAAGGTGACACCTATATTATTTATATTTTCGACCCAATAATGACCATCCAAAGCCCACAATGTGGACCTTTTTCACCCAGCTACAGAAAACCACCTAAACCCATGAAGAAGCAGGAAGAAAGAGGTGAAGAAGTAGGACTTAAGACAACACCCCAAATCGTCCATCTTGTCTCACACGTATTACTATATACTAGAATCTTAAATCTAAGTTTTTCACCCTGTGATATCACACAATGCTATTCAAACCACACACCCACAACCCCAGTGCTATCACTCAATTTTGGGTGCCTGTCCCAAGGCCTCAAGTCAAATGTGGTGCTCACCTGAGAGTCAGCACCTTTTAACACAGAAAGCCTGAAATTTTCAGCCTCCATGGTTCCAACATGTGTGCACCCCTTCATTGTCCTCCGTGTGTGCAGGCTTCAGGTTTGCAGCAGATTCTGCTGAAGTGGTTGAAGGCCAAAGGAACAGATGTCTTGTGTGTTCGTTGCTGTGCCTGGTGTGCTGGGGAGCAGTGACTCAGGTGGATGTGGGCAAACACAGTCCTGGGCAAACACAACACACATTTCTTGCAGAAAGCTCGGTGGCTGAAGAGCAGCGGGCTCAGCTGAAGGGCTGAGCTGGTGTTGGGAGAAGGGGCAATTTTCTTCCTTGGAGCTCTGCATATTTTCATCCCTCTGTGTTTCATATGGAAACAGTATTTGCAGTTTTCCACAAAGGCTTGCTTCTGCAGCCCAGCAGGCCTCTGGCTGGCTCCCCAGCAGATATGGGGTCCTTCCGTCTGACAGCAGTGTGAGACTAAGTGAACTGTTTGTTCTCCTTTTTCCAGCAGTGAAAACAGCCAGACACTGTTTGTGTTACTGCCTTTATCTTGGGTTTTGTGCAGATTCCCTGTGCTCCCCTGCTGCAGGAGACGTGGCGTGGAGCAGTTGTCAGTTTGGGAATAGCTGTTGGCTTTGGCCAGAGCTTGTGAGTGGTTGGAAAACCATCCCCTCTGCCTTGTGCTGTCACCGTGGCTCCAGGGCAGTGTTCCTGTTCCCTGCAACCTGTTAAGTTTTGGGTTTTGGCTTTCTTTTCTACAGTGATTCTTAACAATTTGTTAAACCTGCCTATGTGCTGGTAAAAGGCAACATGAGTCATAGGAGACTTGATTAAAACATTAAGCAAGATCAGAATATGTTTTAATGAATTTCCTTGTTCTCCCAAATGTGATTTAAGTTGCTTTTAATTTTAAAACAGATATATCTGCCATGCTAGGAAAAACCTCTTGAAATATCACGATGTTCTTGTTAAAGAGAGAAAGAACATGCTCTCAGTGGTCAGAGGTGTGATGTTACAGCCTGAGTTTGTCTCTGTGTAAGGTAAGAAGAGCTGGCATTTAAAGGTGTTAATTGAAAAGCACAATAGAAGATAAGACAATAAAGCTGCCGTCTCTCCACCTTTTCTGGCTACTGGGAGCTGACAGGGGCAGAGCATTGCACACATGCTGGCTAATGATGCTTTGAATGCCTTCCTGTCTGCTTTGATTCCCTCCTGGCAGCCTCCAGGAGGTGAAGCCTTCACCAGGGGCTCACTCAGCATCGTGCTGTGAGGTTAGCTGTGCTGGGTGGGTTACCTGCCTTGCCATACAGGAGGTAGGAGAACTCATGTGGATAGGAAGCTGCCTGTTTGTCAGTGAGATAAATGAATATTAAGTTTTTGCCTGAAGTATTGCTCATCCTTAGGGCTCACAAAATCACTTTTTCAGTGACGTTTCAGAAAGTCCAAAGTTGGATGTGGAACCTGGTTTTAATGAGCGATACTTCCCACTTCTTCCTGCCAGGTAGCTCCACTGCAGGCACAGCCATAGCATCAGTACCTGATTTTTCTTCCTGTTCCTGGTTTTGTCAGGCCACCTTCCAGGCTGAAGGAGTACTGGTTTGTGGGAGGCTGGAAGCACTGAAGGTGGGAGTGATGCAGACTGATGTAATACCAAGCCCGATGAACACTCTCCTAAAGGACTGATGGATATTTGTATTATTCAAAATATCCTATCAGAATTCCCTTCTCACAGTACTGATATGATTTTAAAGCAGTTAAAGCACATTTCAGCTTTATATGAAGTCTTGAGGATCTTGTTTTTTCAAGCACAGTTTTGTCATTATCTCCAGCATTGTTTTCCCAGAGGGGTGAGCAAAATTGTCACCATTGCTGCTGGCATTAACACAGTGAGGCCAGGGTTTGAGTCTGGGAGGATGAGCAAAGTCAAAAGTTCAAAATCCAGTTCCTGTATGACTTTAAGCTTTTCTTAACACTACACTGGAAGAGCTTGCAGCAGCCTTGACATAATGAGCATATAGAAATCTTCTAACAGAAGAACCCAAATATGGCTCCTTCAACCCAAATTGAGGTATTTTTCTCAATTTCAAAAGGGCAGCTCAACAGCTTCCAGAAATCTGCACACCCCTTGGCATGACTCTGATTTTAGAATTTTACACTCAAAACTCTTCACTGTTCATTTCTGAAGCTCTGAGGACCCTGCAGAGGACTTGGGGAATTAACTTTGTGTTAACTGCTGGAAATCTTCTGTTGGCCCTTTCCATGTGTGCAATGACACATGCTCATGCTGCAACCCCATTTCAGTGGCTGGATTTCCAAAAATCTCCTGAGACACAGAGGGCTTCCTGTCAGTCCAAAACTGCTGTGGGAATGGCCCTTCCTGTGGCCCCTGAGTAAAGTCCCCTGAGACATGTCCAGCCACATGAATGGCTGTAATGTTTAATTCATGCTGTCAAAATAAATCATCTCATCCAGATGAATGGTGCTGGATCCAGTTTGGAAGGATCTCAAGTGCTTCCCAGACAGACAGATTTCCCCCTAAGTTCTGGGGAATTGTGCAGGTGGGGTGCTTGGTGAGGTGCTGAGTGAGCAGATGTCCTGGTGGGAGGTGGTAGCTTGCTTCTAGCATGAGATTTTCTGCAAAAGGAAGGGATATCTATCTGGTACCACCTTTCTCTGTCAACAGACAGTCTTCAGTGCCCTCCTAGGAAGATCACAGCTATCACAGTGGATATAATTTTCATCTAATTATGTGATGCCACTTTGTACCACAGTGGAAAGCTCAGTAGTTGGCTTTCTACAAGCTCAAGTGGCAGCCTGTGGTGCAGCAGCAGTAGTGCTAACAGAGTCAGCAAGGGCTACTTTGGAACAGTTTTATTTATTTGGGTTTATAAAGTGGCTTATGCAAAAGTAAGGAACAGTTTTACAAAGCAGTTGTCGTAGACTAAATACCAGATTCCTCAAACATCTGTTGCAAAAGCCCTGTTAAATTCTCATTCCATTCCATGGGGAAAGCCTGAGAAGAAAACAAGCAGACCTTTCAGAAGGAGCTAAAGGAAATTAGTTGCAGACTGAGGAGGAAGGGAGTTGAGGTTCCCAGGAACGTGTATTCTCATTTTTGTCACGGTGAGCTGTTAGCTGGAAAATTCCAGCTGCTACAGACAGGATTGGACAGAAGACAAGACTATTAAGCACATGCATCTTCCAGAAGAAAATAACTTAGTTAAGCTGCATGTAGACAGGCAGTGTGTAATTTGCTGGGACAGACAGCTGCCCTCACACGTGTTCCAGGTGAGGTGCCCAGCTGTGTGCAGGTGTGGGTGCACAGGCTCTGCAAAGGTGTTTGGGCTGCTCAGGGCAGAGCTCAGCCCTGTGCATCTCTGGTTCATGCAGGCCTGGGCCCTTTACTTGCAGTTTGGCTGCACACTGGAATCAGCAGCCCTCGCCCAGCTTCTTGATGGTTGTACTTGTTTTCTCTTTCCTTAATTTTCTGAGGATATAGCAATAAAACCAAGTGTTATTGAGCTCAGATGGACACACAGTATGTGCAGAGCATGCCAAGTGCAGGCTGGGTGGTGCAGCCCAGACAACTGCTGTGGAGACATGATGCATCTAAATGTTCTAAATACCTCCTTTTTTAACCTGTATGTCCTAGAGTATTTTTTGGAGTTTAATAACTAGCATTAGTCTGGTAAACCGGTCCAGATAATTCCTTTCTCCAGCTTCCAGCTTTTAATCATAGTCTGTTTTCATATTAATAAAAGAGCAAGTTATGTAATTTCACTAATATTAGCCCCAGGCTCCTGACTGCTGAGAGTTTTGTGGTACAGAGCTATTCTCTGAATCCCAAAGCTATGTGTAATTGTACAATACACAATTCAGCTCACCATATGCACTTCATATAATTGAGAAAATTTACTTAATTTTATTCACTATTAAACCCAGCTTTAAATGAGAAATGAAGCTAATTAATACAATGGACAATTCCTCCTGCCTCTAATAAACCCTGTTTGTATTTTGTTGGTATCAAGTAGGGCTTATTTTATTATGGAACAATAAATATGCCTGAGCATCCAGCCATTTGTCAGTGCAATCATGGACAGACATAATTAAAAGGTACAGCTGACTGACCAAATAAAGTTAAAAACCCAAACACAAACACACATTTATATCTTCTGAGAAATCTCTGGTAGGTGTCAAGTCATGCCCACATCTTGGGAGGGAGAGGTAGGTTGGTTGGTAGTTGCACAGCAGCCTGTGTATGGCTCATGTCCAGTGCTCATCTTGACAAGCATTTATCTATCTCATAACTTTCTGGATTTGCTGCTTTGTTATTTTTATGTGTTTCATTATTCTGATACTGCAGAATGTCCTCCTAGGCAAAAAGGAAGAATGGGTGTGATCACGGACTGGGGATTCACCAGATAAAACTCCTGTTGATATCACTGTTAGTCAGATCATTTTCCCTGCCAAAAGTCACTACAGTCCATTGACACAAGGAGAGCAAAGTGTTGTATTTCCCTTGACCCTTGGAGGTCATAAGGTGTGGAGTTATGTCAATGTCCAATCACTGGAATCTCAAGGTACCCTCTGTATGGCTGGGAAATCAGCTGAGAGCAAAATAAACCTGGTTCTTCAAGTGTTCCCAGTGCTTTTCACCCATCCTTGTGGAGCCATCAGCACACGATGCTGTGTGGATCCCACAGACATCCTGGGGACTCCTGTACAACACCTGCTGTCTCAAACAGCTGCTCAGATCCACACCTGGCTTGGCCCAGGCCACTTCTGCAGTTTGTGGAAGTGGAGTTTGTCACACAAAGTGGGTCACATCCCTCTTTGCCTGCTGCAAGCAGAACAGTTTCCTTGTGGGATCCTTTCTCTGTAAGGCTGGCCCACGTTCCTGTGGGACTGCAGGATGGATCATCAGCTTCTCCACATCTCCCTGTGTGAGAGGGGCTGGTGCCTGGCCTGTGCTGAGCCCAGCTCTCCTTTCCTGCTCCCTTTGTGGAGACTGGGCAGATGGGAGAGAGCAGACGTGCCAGAAGCCACTTCTGTTTTATGTGAATCTCTTGTGTCCTAAGCTGGGGAGGTGCTTGTCCTCATGGGAAACATTGCACCAATGGGTGGGTGCATGAGTGGTGTATGCTTGCAGTTCTTATTGCTTAATTAGACAATTTAATTAAGATATCAGTCAAAATACATGCCAGTGTTTACCTGCAGTGCAAGGGGAGCAGTTTCTGGCTGCTGGGATGAACAATGCAATCACTTTTCTGGTAACTATAAGCAAATAAAAAGAGGGTGGTTGTTTATGGTCTTAAAATTTCTTCCCAATAAATTAATTTCCTGATTTTCATTAACTCTGACTGGTTACCAAGGGGGCATTGGAATTTTCTCTGCCCAATCTGCTTTAATTTTGCATGTCATGTGAATTTACCTCTCAGTTAGGAACTGGTGTAACAAGATAGTGGAAATAATATCTTTGGCTGAAATATGTTCAGAACAGGTTCACTGTTAAGAAAACCCTCAAGTAATTCAGTGCTTGTTATATTAAAGCAATAAGAAGCTTAAACAAGATTTCAAATCTATATTTGACCTTTAACTCAGCAAGGCAGAGCTGAATTAGCATCATGCATCTAAACAGAGATTTTGTTTTCCAGAATGGTGTGTGAGCTTTGATATCATTCTGCAGTTCTGGAAGCCATATTGTAGCAAAGAGAAATGTGGGGTTTTTTTCCAGTCTGCCTGTTTGTGGAGTAAATGTTAATGACATATTTCCCCCTCTTTTATGGGCTTTTACATGTGAGTGCTAGATCTGATCCCTTGCTCTATGACCGTACTCACTTGGCATATAAATGAGGATTTATAACAGAGTTTAACTCTTCCAAATGGTTGTGGGGTCAGAGGTGACTCCTGCTTTATGGCACAGTCTCAAGCACAGAATGTTGTGATGTTTTAGCCTGGCTAGGAGAGTTTATGGTATGGGCTTCCTGTGGTAACACAGTTTTTAGGAGGAAAATGATTTTGTGCATCCTGGTGGCTCTAAACAAGAAAAAGAGCTTTGTTAAGCAGTGTGTACGTGGCTGGCTTAAATCTTTGGTACCTCAATAAGGCCTTTAAAACAGCTGACATTTGGAGCAGTGATGCATGCCAGGGAGAGCATTCTCCATGCAGGATGGACTCCTCAGAGGTCATCTCAGCAGGTCCAAGGGGAGCTGCAGGAAGGTCAAGAGTAACCTCTTTCTTCTGAATTCATCCAGACAGCCTCATGCTATTGCAGGTATAAAGCCTGCACAAGTAAATGGAGTAAACTCAGCCTCACAACCCTCTGGTGCACAGATCCAGGAGGTCATGGGAGGGGTTCTCTGCACTGGACTTCCTCTGCTGCAGAAAAACATTGTTGTTTCCACAGAACTAAAGTGCATGGGACAAAGTGTTACTGCTTATGGGATCCGTATTTCTTCTGACATGTTTGTGCAAGCCAGGAGAGTGAGTGAAAACTCCTGTGGGTTTTCCTTCCTTTTCTCCCACTTTTTTTTTTTTTTTTCTGTTATTCAGTGGACAGAGGAAGGGCTTTGTTACACTTCTGAAGCCAATCACAATCATGCACAAAGAGAACACTTGCACTGTGTAACTCACACGTGTGTGATTGCTTTTTGTTCACTCACAGGCAGTTCTTTAGGTTGGAAGCCTCCAAAAAGGTTTCTTAACATAGCAGGAGGTCCTTGCCAGGATGAGGGGACAGGGAGTGAATTTTCTCTAATAAAGACTAGAAAAGCCATGCTGCTGCTGTCAAGGTGGTGCTGCAGTCCTGGTGCTGTTGTGAGCTGGGATTTGCAGGCAGGTGAAGGGGTGGGTGATGTGCCCCACGCTGCCCCTCAGCTGAGCCCTTCCAGTGCCTCTGCAGAGCCCAGCAATTCTCTCCACACAGTGTTCTGACTGGGAAATAATTTGGGAGTATTTCAGTCCCATCCTTCTGCCACAACTACCTTTCCTTCTACTTTGGCCTTTTTGTTCCTCTGTCATCTTCTCCTGCTCTCATTCCTCGTTTGCCCTTACTTACCTGTTGGCTTATTCAGGAATTTTGGTGGCACTCTGAAGTTGGACAAATTGTAGCAATTCTTATCCCCATTCAAACCATGCCCCCACAGTAAGCCCAGAGCAGAAGTGTTGAAAATGAGCTTGAAGGACTGTAGTGTCCATTTATCAGTGCAAGGAGGAGGACTGAGGCATCTCAATCAGAGTTTCTGATTCTGGAATAACAGTGCATGGCTCAGGTTCCTAAATGAAAAGAAATTCTGAGCTAGCCGAAGTTATGTAAACGAGGAAGGAAATGTAATGTGGCTTGGTGCATGCAGCAACACACTTATTTTGTTGAACTGATTTGTGATTTTTTTTTTCTTGACCAGGGATAAGGGAGCTGATAGAAGGCAGCTAGAGGTGGCCTTTGCAGAGGGATTATCATCAGAATTTAAGTGCAGTGATAAGATCCTGCCTCTGTCTTCATAACTCCTCAGTTTAATTTGCCATCCTTGTGGAGTTGCTGAGCTTGTGTTTAAGGACTCGGGAGGATGTGAATGGTTATGTAGCCAAGCATAGAAAGGTTTTAAAAATTCCTTTCCCAAGAAAATCCCTTAAATATCAGGAGCAGCAAACCCCACAAGGAAGATCAGGTTTTTATGATTACTGCAGCTTATTTGGGTCAATGAAGAATGTCTGCTTTTATTCAGAGAAAGTGTGACTGGGGCATAAAAAAAACATTACAGGGACTGTTGAGGGATTTTTAAGTTCCGTGTGATGTGTGAGGAACACCCAGGAGGCTCTCAGAACTTTTTTTTATTATTCTGGAGTTGTTTTATGTTGTGCTTGGTCTTTATATGGAACACCAGAACTGTCAATGCTTCAAGCTCTAATTGAGTCGAAGGCAGTTACTGGGCTCAGCAGGGGAAATGGTACTTTACAGGTGGTCACATTAAATGATCCAGTGGCCCCCTTCTGGCCATAAAAATGTAGGAATTTTTTTCCCATTATCCTCAAATGTAAAATATGCACTGAGCTCTTTGTTAAGCTTTAAATCAATCTACAGAAGCTGCTGAAAGCAAGCCCGGAGTTTTATACCAGATTATGAGAAGTATGAAGAGAATGAAAACAGGAAACAAAGCATGTCTAAAATAAGCCAGTGTCCAGCCCAGGAGAGAAAAATCAGAGTGTTAGAGTGTCAGGATATAATACAAAGCACAGCAAACTGTTTTGTGCATTGCAGGGCCGTGTGCTTGCTGCACTGCTCTGATGTTCTGTGTGACAGCCACAGAAAAGTCTGTACAAGGGGCCCTCAGAACCTGGCAAACCCAGGAGATGAGGAACACTCCTGGCACTGCTGGGGCAGCTCCTCACCTCACCTTTGGCTGGTGTCCCCAGCTGTCCCTGCAGCAGTGCCCAGGTCAGCAGCACCTGCCCACAGTCCCCAGGGCTGAGTGTGCCATGGCCCCCCATCCCACAAACTGCCAGGAGCCTGTTCTGCTCCTGGGGCTGCAGCAAAGGGCTCCCTGAGGGCTTTATTCGCAAAAGCACTTGGGACAGGAGGATTCCCTTTAGCTTTTGTTGCACAAGGGAGTGCAGAGAGAGTGGGAATCAGCCCAGGGGTTGGGGCTGCTGCCCCACGTGGGGGTTGGCAGTCCTGGGGTCACCCTGCTCACTGGGCCCACTGACACTCCTTGAGGGAGAGAGGGCTTTGGCTTATGGCACTGGAGACACAAAGCCTTTTACAGGGCATGGTTGCATGAAGTTTAAAGATCAGTTGCATTTTTTAAGGAATACTTGGTGAAGTGTGTCCATGGGGATGTGCATGAGGGGATTGTGGTCTCTGAGGCTGAACAGCAAACATCAATGACAGAAAAGGGAATTTAAGCCAGATATCATTTAGCAACAGCAACAACAAAAAGATGTGAAACTGCATACTCTGGATTGTTGTTAGCTCCCAGCTGTAGCAAGGACTGACCTGATCCATCTCCCACTGCCCTGAACAGAGACAGCACTGTACTTGGTCACTCAGTCACATTTTCTGGCTTTTTGTCCCCCATAAATGTCCTGGAAAGCTTGTTTTCCATTCTGTGCAGCTCCTAAATTGGGTAAGGAGATGCATCAGTATTTATTTTTATTTTTCTATTTCTATTTATTTATTATTTATATATATTATTAATTATATATTTATATTTATATATATAAAATAAATAGAAAAATAAATTTCTATTTATTCCTTTTCTTACTGCATCAGTATTTTATTGGCAGCCATGAGGTGTGTCCAGGCATGTGTGTCACAAGCCACTCACTGTGGTGACACCATTGAGGTGGCCACTTACCCCTCAGGGGCTCTGTTCTTGTGGCACTGAGTGGTTTCCTTCTGGAATTCCTGTGCCCAATGGCACAGCTGGTACTGAGGGGTGCAGGACTTTGCTGCTTTGAAGTAGCCACTGAAATAATGCTGCCTGCAGTCCAAGGTGTGAGCAGAATGAGACTCCATGTGCAGGCAGTGGGGACAGGTCACAGCTGTGAGTTCACACCTGGGGACAGTGGGGACAGGTCACAGCTGTTCACACCTGGGGACAGTGGGGACAGGTCACAGCTGTCAGTTCACACCTGGGGACATGGGGACAGGTCACAGCTGTGAGTTCACACCTGGGGACAGTGGGGACAGGTCACAGCTGTGAGTTTACACCTGGGGACAGTGGGGACAGGTCACAGCTGCTCACACCTGGGGACATGGGGACAGGTCACAGCTGTGAGTTCACACCTGGGGACAGTGGGGACAGGTCACAGCT
>JBBMKD010000013.1:23612483-23639600 GCA_037834095.1 Argya squamiceps | reverse complement strand
CGGGATCACTGCTTCCATCATCCCACTCAGGTTGTATTCTGACTCTGTCAGTGGTCTTTTGTATTGTTGCATTTATTCTATTTTACTCTTTTTTTTCTTATTATTATTAAATTGTATTTCTGACTTGGAGCCTCTCACTCGTTTTGCTTTCAAACCACTACAATCTTTTACTGTCAATGGTAGATATCTTAGAAACAGCCTGGTTAGAAACATTTTGGTTATTGGGTCTTTTCAGCTGTCTCCTGAACAGCTGCTGTACTGTCAAGAATACTGAGTTTATGACTACTTAAACCAAGCTTGTTCCTAGCTGTGTGCCATTGTACTGCGTGTGCACTATCTTTGCAATGTGTTGTAATACCTACTGTAGCTTCTGATTGCCTATTAAAATACTAAAAAATAGCACAGAATTAATACCTGATGCATCTGGACTCCATCTGAGGGCTTTTTCATACCCCAAGGAGTAGGGGGAATAGCAGGGGTACAGAACTGAAACACCAAGGAGCAGAGCTCTCTCTGCTGGGGGAGCACCAGAGGACACTTGACAGTGGGTTTGCCCTGGGGCAGGACAACACTTGTTCCCATGAGATTTCCACGGGGTGGAAGGAGGACAGCTGGCTGGGATGTTTGGGCAGCCAGCAGTGCTGTTCCTGCTGTCTCTGCTGGGCAGGCTGTTTTCCACCCCATCTCCTCTGCCTTTGCTCCTGGCACATCTCTCATGGCACGGCAGACAGAGACAGAGCTGTCAGCCACTCCTTGTCAAGGGGAGGTCAAACCCAGCCCTGCTGCTGGGAGGTGCTTTGCCACCACTCTCATTTGTGTTCAGATGTGAGTGGTGGCTCACTCGTTTGTCTCCTGCACTCTGTCAGCAGATAAGAGCATGGGAGATGGACTGCAGAGACCTGGCAGTTGTTTGAGGAAAGTTTCAGCCTTGTCTAAATGAAGCAGAAAAGCCACTAGGGGCTTGCAGCATCCACCGAGGGTGGAATAGGGAGGGTGGGTAGGGGAGCATGCTCTGGCTGGCTGGGTTTGTCTCTGTGGGGTGGGTGATGGCTTTCTTTGATCCTTGTTCTCTCCCCCTGAGCAGCTCTGGCTGCTCAGCTCACTGCCACGTGATTTGGGCACAGCAGCATCCTTATAAACCTACTGCTGCCCTTAAAGATACCATTTAGCTCCCTGGTGTTTTCTAAAAGGCTCCATGTGGTGACTCCACTCCCATGTCAGAGGAACATCTGCCGTTTTGAATAAATACAAACCCAAAGCCTTTGCTGCTCACCCCAGGCACTGCAGCACCCTTGCAAGGCAGAAGTGTGCAGCTCTGAGCACCATCCTTGTCCTCTCTCTGGTACCCACTGGCCCGGTGTGTCCTGGCTTGCAGGCACAGTTTGAAGTGCTTTGTAGCCCCCTTCATGCTCAGTGAGGTACAGTTTTACCTCATCAGAGGGGCCCAAGTTCTGCCCTCTCAGCATGGCTGCTCACTGCTGCACTGTGACATGAGGGAGCCAGGGAATTTCCCCTGCAGGGAGCTTGTACCTGCTGGGGTTTTGGAGAGGCCCAGTGGAGTCACTTGCTGGGGAGTAAAGCTGGAGTCACCTGCTGCCTCAGGTAAAGCCACAGCTGTGGTGCAGCTTTGTCCTGCTTGCCCGTGGCTCCCGTGCCACAGGCTCCTGTCAGCCAGGCAGGGTGTGTGCAACAAACCTGTCAGAAGCTCTGTGATGGCCTGCTGAGCCCAGGGACCCCCCCTCTGCCTTCCAGCCCAGGTGTGTGCTGCTCTCAGCCCTTTCCCCAGGCAGGGGCTCTCCTGGGGCAGGACCTTCCCCTGGTCCTGCACCCCACCAGGGACCCAATAGTGACACAAGCCTTATTCCGCTGCAGGGCCTGCAGCTGGCATCAGGTGTGACAGATAGTCAGCATTTTCTTCCTCTGTGGCTACCTCATCCTGCTCAACAGAAAGAGAATTTTAAAAGAAATCCATCTGCATTCAAAACATTGGAAATGTGGGGAAAAGGGTGCAGAAAGATGGCTGCTCCTGAGTAGCACATGCTCTCAATTTGCTATCAGATTTCATAGTTACTTCCATTGCCTTAACCTGTTTGCTTCACAGCAGGAGAGACTCTGAATTTTGGAAGGCAAATTTCAGTGTTTTTTGAGAGCTAGGCTCCTAAAGATGCCTGGAGTTAGGCACTCAAAATAACATTCATGAAAATACTAATCAGATTATTTTAGTAGTTCAGCTCCCTGGGGAATGATGGCTGGAGTGGACAGGAAGATGCCCAGGCTGAGGGCTTCCCTCATGAGTCCCCTGCCCTGACCTCGAGAGCCAGCTTTAAGGGCTGCCACATTTCAGGGCCACTCAGCTGCTGCTTGGTAGCAGTAGGTAGATGTTGTCCTGGGTCCAAACAGCACCAGTTTTCACAGGTCCAACTTCGCAGTCTTGAGCATGTTCTGGAAGCAGGGGGACAGCAGACACTGCTTCACATCCCTCCCACAGCAGAGGCAAGAAACTTTGGGCACAGCAAAGAGGAGCCCACATGGCCTCCCTGCAGTGTGGGCCCCACCTGGGGCTCTGTGGTGGTCTGGTCCCCAGTGTGTGAATGTGAGCAAAGGTTTGTCTGGGTCCAGCCCTCAGCTATTGATCCCACTTCAGCTAATGCTGAACCAAATTTGCAATGACTGAAAACCACAAGAGATAAACACATGAGCTGAAAAGACTGAGTGTTAGTCGGGCCCTGGGGGAGAAAATGTCAGTGACCAGTGGGAGATATAAACACCAGATACTGCTTAATTTACTGGCACAGAGGTTCATGGGCTGGGAGCTGAACCAAAAGCAAAACCGTGCCTGTGCTGCTGGGAAAGACAAGGGTTATAAGCTCTTGTGAGAGCCTCCCACAATCTTACTTTCATCAGTTAGTATAAAGAAAATATACAGCCTAGCTGACAGCAACTCTTTACTGCTCGGGGAAACAAATAGCAGTTGCAACCAGGAATGACAGACAGACCAGAATTGTGCTTTCCCGGGCTGAATAGAGCTGTTAAGCAGCATCTGAAGGGCTTGAGCAGAGGTGATTAAAGAAGATGCTATCTCCCAACCCCAGCAGACTACAAAAGGTGTATTTTCAGTGGCTAAATCCTGAAACAATTATGGCCTGGAGTGTAGTCAGGTTATTTCTTATCTTTCTGATGGCCTGCTGGCAAAATCTGTTTTCTTAAATGAGGTTTGTAATGTCTAATACTTCCAAGGAGAGATGGTATTGCCGCTGCAATGTGTGTGGTAGTGAGGATCAAAATAAACATAGCAGGCATTGCTAGAACTGCGTGGGCTTATAATTAATATCCCATTCCTCAGGGAAGTGATATTTTCATTTCGGTTGTGGAAAGACTTGTTGCCTGTTACGCAGGAGTGCTGAGGGCTGTGCCTGCTCCACATTCCCCCGGTGCTCCCTCAGCACAGGCAGGTTTGACATTTGCATCTGAGTTGCTGGGCTTGTTCCAGCTGGGTTCTCCAGAGCTGCTCCTGTCTGGAGGAGGAGGTCACTGCACAGGGAGGCTGTGGCCATGCCCTGTGTCTGTGTGGGAGTGTGGTGTGTAGGGATGGGTGGCTGCTGACATCCAGCCCAAGGCAGTGGTAGGTTTCTATGGATGAGCTATTTCACAGCACATGATGGGTTTTTTCCTCATCCTGGCCCTTGACCATCTTGCTGTGCTGTTTTGCTGAGCCTGTCCAAGATGGACAGAGTGCCAAAGTCCTTCACTGGAATAATTTATCTGAGACAATGGTGACCAGATACCAGCAGGCAGCATGAACCCTTCAGGACCTTCCCTGAGCCTGCCCAGGGCTGAGGGCACATAACACTGCTGAGCTTTAGGTCTGCAGCTCATCCTGAGGGAAATAGTGTCTTTGCTTTAGTGGTTCTCTGAAGGCAAGCATGAATTACTATTATAAGCTTTAGTGCAATAAACATTTGCAGAAAGGCTTCTTCATTAAATGTTTTGGGTTTTTTTTCTGACATCCTGAGAGCTTTATTATGAGGAGTTTTTCTTTAAAAAGGAACACCAAAGGGATACCCATTCTGCCTTGCAGAGACAGTGAATGCATGGCACTGCAGCTGATGGTGTTTATTTCTTCCCACTATAACATCCAGCCTCAACAGTGCATTCAGGTAGTTAAAATTCCCAGCTGTCACACTGCTTACTTATGAGATGGGAGAAAAGGACATGATGGCAAGGAAGTGTGAATGAGTGAAGTCAGAGGAAGAGAGAACAGGCTGCTGAGAAGAGGGAAGCCTGGCTGAACAGTGCAGCACGTTGTAAGGCAGAGCTTTCCCAGCAGCAGGGCTCCAGAATGTAACTGGTAGGTGGTGAAGCCACGAGGGATTGTGATTCTCTGGAGTGCCCTTCTGCATAATGTGTTCCATAGGATCACTCTGCATTCATTCCTTTATAAGGCAAAGGCTCCCCTCAGCCCCAGACAGCTGAGCAGGGAGGGGACTGAGCAGCCTGAGGGGAGGGGTGTGGGAAGGGGAGCCAGGGCTGGGTTCTGTGCTGGGTCACAGCTCCATGAGGCAGGTGCCCTTTGGGCTTGGGGACTTCTGCCCCTTGTGCTCAGGAGCTTCCTGGCCTGGCATATTGAGGGTTTAGAGAAAATGCATTTTCCCACTCTCCATTTGGTCAGATGAATAGATGGGGATAGTAAAGACTTTCTCAAAGACAACAGAGAACCATCAGAATTGGAATGGTGTTGGGGGTTTCTTGGGGGTTTGTGTGGGGTTTTTTTTATGAAGCACCCAGGGAAGAGGGAAGGAGTAGGATATTCCAAAATGACAACTGTCCTGAGAAGTGTCCTGAAACAATTCTGCTGCATTGCAGGCTGCTCCATTTGGCTTCTCTGAATACAAATCAGCAATGAAAGTGAAATTTGCTAAGAATTGAAGTAGATAATATGAATAACGGACACACCGAAAGCTGTCCATGTTTAGAGTGTGATGAGGCTTTGAGATTATTTTCCTGTCCTGGTACTGTTTAACTGTTCTTGTTTTCCTGCAAAATCTTGGTAGCTTTGAGCTGCCTCAGGAAGTATACACTGGCTGGTCCTTGTGACACTTGGGCCCCTTATTGAAATATCACATGTCAGGCTGGGCAAAAACAAGCCCTATAATTCTTCTAGAAGTCTGCATCTTCTGGCAGGCAAAAGCATGGAACTGGAATACTTTCAGGACTTGTGAAGGAAGCCTGTCTTTTGACAGTGTCTTTATTTGCAGTCTGAAGGCCATAGCTAGGAACTAGGTGGCCATCTGGCACAGAGCTTTCAAATTCCACCTTGGAGGAGCTGTTGATTCAGGCCAGTGGTGTCTGTAAAGCATCTGACTTGCAGCACACTTCACTTCTGAAAAGCAGCACTTGATTCAAGCTCCTGACACAAAGGCAGTCACTGTGTGGTGGTTGTGATTAAAGGAATGGAGCAAAAGCATGGCCAGTGTTTGGACAAACCTCTCTGGTCTACTCAGAGGATGGATGTGAAAGCTCTTCCCAGCTGGGCTAACCTCCTGGTAAGCACACAGGTGGGTTACAAGAGCTGGAATCACTGGGGGTGCAGTCCCTCTGCCTTTGAAGGCAGCAGGAGTTTTGCCATCAACTTCAGTGGCAGCAGTTTCAGCCTCAGGTGGACAACAGCCTGAAGTTACAGCAAGTGAAGAAAAGGATCTGCATTTCTAACAGCAGCTCCTCTGTGAGGAGATCTGATTCATTCCCATTTGTTGCCCCATCAGATGCTGCCTCAGAAATTGTTCAATTGTCTCTGCTGCTTTAAGGCAACCACTGACCAAAGTGCAGGTTTTGTTATTTCTGTGCCCTAATAAATATCTTAAGGCAGATGCAGAACTCTGTGAGCAGAGGGGAAGGAGCTGGTGTCCAGTGGAAGGCCATGCTGGGATAGAATCAGGAATAATTCCTCCATGTCCTCAGTAAGCCAGGTGATTGCAGTGTGCTGCAAGGGATATAACGAAACCCAAAAATTTGTCTGACAGGATCCATGGAATTTGGAGCATAGCTGCTGCCCTGCCCCTCCAGCACTGCACTTTTACTTGGCACAGATATGGGGAACCATAGATCAGAGTGAAAGGGGTCAAAGAAGGAGTGAGTGGATAATCTGTGTCAGTGGGGATTTTCCTGCTGAGGAAAAAGAAGTGACAATTGAGCTGCCAGTCCACCACCTGGTCTCCTTCGTGCAGGAGTGCAGTGTGGGCCACAGCTGATGAGGCCTGTGTGTGTGAGGATGTGTGGAATTACATGTTCATCACTTGTTAATTACAGATCAGTCCTTTCATAAATCTAACAGAGAAGTCTCATGGCTGAATTTCAGAGATGGGGCCTGAAAGATCCATGGAAGACAGTGAGTTTGTTTTATTAAAGGGTGAAGTTCTGCATGCCAAGGGAAGGAGGGCAGTCTGGAGTGCTGAGGAAGCTGAGTGAGCCAATCACACTCAGAAAGGAGGGGGATATTTCATGCAGGGGAGAGGTATCCACAGCTGTCTTCCTGCTCGAGCGAGACTGAATGATGGGCATCACAAATCTCAGGGGGCTCTCAGCAGGAATGGGACAAACATCCTCTGCTGATGGTTGGAATTTGAAGTAGATCAAAAATAGACAGTGTATGAAGTGTATTAATTAAGGGGGTTTCAGCTGTCACAGGGAGTGAGGATGCAATTAAAGGTGCAGATCTTGTTGCACTTTCTTATTTCTAATGCTGGGTAAGTGCAGTTTCCCGTCACTCTCACACACTGATGGGTCTGTTGTCCTGATTCCCAGATGAGGGAATGATCTATACCACTGCCTGACACCCTGGCCAGGGAAGTGGGCAGGTGGAACATCCTGGGAAATGGAGAATGAAAAAGTCACGAGACCACATGGTTTCAGCAGATACAGCAACTAAGAGTTGATCAGTGGAGTCTATTCAGAGCTGTTTGCCCTGCCTGTTTCTAAGCATCCCCAGTGACAACACCTGTTCCCATGAGATTTCCACTTGGATTTTCTCCAGTGCAGGTGCACTGAGGCTCACTGTGACTGGCATTCAAGCTGTGGGAGCACATATGGCAGGAGAGCAGCAGTCCCTCAGCAGTACCCTGAGCAAGCCTGGAGGCTGGAACATGACTTGCTTATAAATACCAAAACTAAGAGAATTGCACAGTTTACTTCCATGGGTGCTCAGATGATCAAATCCTCTCCACTTTCCTACCAAACTGGTCAGCAAAGGCCACAGAGTTAGCTGGTGGGAGGCAAGCAAACTGCATAGAATTGTGATTGCTCTGCAGAACAGAGTCTTCTGCTCTGGCAGACTGCTTCTATGTGGGCACTTGGTTTTATGTCAGTAGCTGAGAAACAAGCCCAAAGGCAGGCAGGGTTAGGGGAAAGCACTGTGTAAGGCATTGCTGAAAAACATACTGACTGTGGTGATAGTCACTGTCACTTACTGGCCAGACTGGTATTAAATTTTCCCTAATTGCTTTGCAAAAGGAGAAAAATGCTTTTGAATTACATTCATCATTTAGGCAAATAGGGGCCAGACTGGTGAATGTCTGGAGGTCCACATCTTTAAAACATTTCCCACTGGCATAACTGAATCTGGAAGTGGAGTTGACTTTCACACTTGATAAACCTCCCAGGGATGGTCCCTTTTTTCATATAACAAGAAAGAAAAATTTGGTGACAGTACTATTGTGCCATGATGCACAAAGGATGTGATTATTCAAGAGCAAAAGCATCTCAGTGAGTAAGAGAACAGAGGGATCAAAAGGAGAACTTGCTGCTTTGACTGGGGTCCTGGGTTTAGGCTGAGTTGAGTACCTGAGACCTGATGCACTTTGAAGCAGTGTGGATTTTCCCAGGTGGGAATAGCATACTTACCTGGATACACAGTATCAGGAGAACTAAATTCAGATTTTAGAAGTTGTGTTTTTCACCGACTGGCCCATAATGTCTTCTAAGGTGGATGTAGAAGACCTATTGCTTACCTTCAGGGGGAAAGTGGTGAAGGAGAAAACTGTGCAGTTTGCATTTAATGTGAATCTGCCACTTCTTAGCAACACTCAAGAAAAAAAGACCCAATAACCAAAATGTTCAGGATGGACCTTTTTCAAGTCATAAATTCCTGAAATTGCAGAACTTTTCCTTCAGCCATCTTTCTGCATTTAGCTGAGTGCTTAATGAGTGACAGTTTCTCTAAGATATTCCCTAATCATAACCATATTCTAGGGAGACCAGTTACACCATCGTTATCACCTCTTACTCTATGAACATGTTATGTCAGGTTAATAATGGTTGCAGCAGGAAAGTGTGATCCAGCCCTCTGAAGCACAGCCCTTGCTAACATTCCTGTAAATGATTGAAGGTACATGAGTAATCTTACTGGGTTCATTTGCCTCTTAATTTCTAGCTACCACCTTGAAAAAAGATTCAAACAGTATATGTAGAAAGTCTGCTTTGTTCTGTTTTTAAGACATGGCAGGAGTTCAGATCCTCCTGCCTGCAACATAAATACTGTGCTTGCTGCAATTTGTAACAAAGATAAAACACTTTCACTCTAAAGGGAGAATTTCTCTTTTATGGCTTCCACAAATCACAGTGGTCAAGGTACTGGGCTATCTGCAGAGACAGCTGGTGTTGCTGTTCCAGTCCTCTGAAGAGTGCTTTGGGATTTCAGGAAGCTTGGAGGCAGCTGCCCTCAGGAATTCTGCCTGGTACCTTGCAGGCACTCTTCTCCTTGTCACTCTGCCAAGCTGTCCAAGGGGAAGCTCATTAGTGCTGGGATGGGGAGCTCTGAGGAAGGCATGAACCTTGCAAGGTGTGAGAAGCTCAGAGGTGGCCCAGTTTCCCATATGCCAAGATCACAGTCCAGGAAAACAGGGTTTGAAGCGTGGTGATGGTAAATGGTGCCATCTGTTTCACCAGAAAATCAAATTGCCTGGATAAACTGGTCTGTTCTTTAGAGAACTATTCTGTTCTTCAGACAACTACTCTATTCTTTAGAAACTGTGCACCAAAGATATTGGTCTGAACACTCAGGCCATTCACAGTGATCCAGTGGCAGACTGAGGCTTGTAAGTCTTCCAGCTCATGCTTTTACACTTGTTTTTTTCCAAGCTGTGTGACTGCTGCCCCACTCTGAGCTGGGACTGCACTTGAGGCAGCTCCTTCTCACTGCTTGTGTTGTGCAGTGACAACCAGGCACGATGCCCAGGGGCTGCTGTACCTTTCTGGAGTGTGGTCCATATGTGTGAAAGCAAATCTCATTCATGCCCAGGCATGCTGAACTCCTAGGATGCTTCAGCCAAAGCTAATTGGAAAAGAGTAGATTCATTCCTGTGATGTTCCTACAAATGCAAACAGCAGTCTGTTTTCCTAGAGTAGCTGAAAATGCTGTGAAATGCTCTGTTTAATTTTGTCTGGGATGAAATGTCCCACGGGGTTGTTTCTCCTGTCCCTTTCCCCTCCTCATGATTCCTGTTAGTGGTCCCCACCATGTTTTTTGTTCATGCTGAAATGTGAGCCCTAATGGAAGTGTCAGGCAAGGAGGAAACAGGCGGGTGAATGTAGGGCTTAGGGTTGAGCCCAGCAAAAAGTAATCTCTTATAATCCCTGGAAAATGTTCTTTCAAAGCAAGAAGATGTAAAGAAATCTAACAGCTCTATCCCATCAAATGTAAACCCATCTTTGGCATTAGATGGGTATGCAGGCTTACTCGGGATGTCAAGGTTCCTTTAATGCATTAAATTAACAGTGTAGATATGAATGTTCATGGATACAGCCAGAGGAAAGTTGAGTTGTAACTGTTGTGGGGATGAAGCTACAAGCTTTTAAGACTTCTGTTTGAAACCCCCTGCTAAATTGATATGTTTGGTCCCATTAACCACTCAGAGACATGCACAGAAACCAAACATCAAACAGCACACAGAAGTGTTTTTTGTTTCTTTTGTAAGTACTGCTACAGCCTCAGAAGTGAGACGGGAATTGAAAGTGGGTGGAGAAAAAAAGATCTTTCAACTGTTTTAAAAAAAAAAAATCCTTGCTCTAAAATTTCTACTGCCAAATTTCATCACAGACTAATTCCTTGCAGCTGAGCTGCAAACCTCTATGAAAATAGGGGTTTACAGTGGAAACACTGACTAACTATAGCTGTGCAGTCCCATGAATAATGATGCTCTAATTACGCCTTATGATTTACCAAGACCTGCTTTCTGTAGAGCTGTTGCTGGTTTGGGGAGCAAGATCTTTTTTTTCCTTGACTGTGGTTTTCTTCTTTTTGTTCATATTGTGTTGGCACATAGTTTTTCGAAAAGCTTTTCTCTGAAGGGAGCTGGGCAGACAGCTATGATTAAGTATGAAATGATTGGTTAAGCTGTTTGTCAAAGTTATAAATAGGATACCACACAAACCCAACACTAATCTCGCTGAAAGACAGATACTGGCAACATTTCTTAGTCATCTGTTCCTGACGCTCAGGGGAGAGCAGCTACACTTCCATTAAGTTTTCAAACAGAAGTTGCCTAAAATACATTTCTCTGGTAAATTTTTGGGCATATGCACTGTAAGGCACCATGAGATCTGGCAGGGTGTTGGAGTTTTAAATGTTCATCCCAGTTTAAACCTGGTCCTCTGGATCCACCCCTCTGTGTAGGGTTGAAAGGTGACGGTTTGATGTTTGTAGAAACAATAGTCTGTTTGTCAAGCAGTTCTGGCAGAACCAGACTGATGTCCTTATCTCCTCATACCCCTGGATTAATTTTAAGGGCAGAAGAGGAGGTCCTTAGGGATGTCCTTTGCATCTTCAGGTTTCCAGGCAGCTTTCTGTAATCTGCTTTTGGGAGATCAGATGGAGGCATAAAAAGAAGAGCAGTGGCACAGGTTTCACTTACGTGTGTCTGCAACCAGAAGGGAAAGGCAGCATATTGGGTTCCTTCTGCTGCAGATCTCTCACACAGCAGCTTCTGCAGACTCCAGCCTGGATGCTGCTACTTGTCCACCCCAGTTCTGCATCAGCTGCATCCATTCTGTCCTACTGGAAGTCTGCAATTTTGTGTTCCCACAGCATGACCCCGTATTTGCTCTTTGCTTTCATGGTGCCTCAAAATTGTGGGGAAGGGCTCCACAGTTTGGCACTTTTACTGCTGGCCAGAACATTCATGAGGCAATTAAAGCAAAGCAATAGCTGAAGGGGAGCCAAGCGTTTCTGGGGCTGAAAAAAGCTTCAAGTTGCAAAGTGAAAAAGCCCACAGCAACCAGAACTTGCCCCTCCAATCCTGCACCTTCCCACATCCCTGCCAACACATAGAGCAAGGAGTTTTAGAGGAAGTAAAAACACTTCTAATTTATGGCATAAGTCAACAACTCTTCATAGGTGAAGTCTCTTAATTTTTTACAGAAATCTAAAAAAGGATGATCTTGAATTTGTGGGGTTTAGACAATTCAGACAGGCAGATTTTTATTTTTAGCTTTGGTAAGTGTAAACACATCTATGGAATTTCAGATTAATGAGCTTAATTAAACCTAATTTCTTAAATTTTTAGGCATAGACATTTTGGTGTTGCAAACTCTCAGAATCAGATTCAGGTCCAAAAACTTTGTTTAATAACTATTTTAAAATAAGGGGGTTTTGCAAATTCAGGAGTCATTTTCATTCTTACCAGCAGACAGAGTGATTGAGGTTTTTTAAAGCTTCCTGATTTTCCCTTGGGAGATTTTTGTTGCTAGAGAGCAAGACTCTCCTTGTGTGCACAGAGCACCTCACCTGGGTGAGCTGGCAGCCGGGAGTGGGGCTCATCAAGGTGGGCAGCAGTGATCTGTGCCCTGTGCAGCTTTCCCAGCCTTCTCCTCTGGTGTGGTACATCCTGCTCATCCCAGTGTGCTGCAAGGGTGGCACAGGGATAAGGAACAGGGAGTGCCTTCCAGGAGCCCAGGGTTGAGCATGCAGCTGAAACCCAGAAAGATGATGTTCATGGTTTTCACAGCAGCATCAACTGCTTGAGTTTTGCTGGGATTGAAAGGAAATGTTCTCTAATTGCTGACTTCTCCATGAGAGGTTAATACAGGTTTGTTCTTTGCACTGAAATGATTGGGACCAGCCATGAGCACTCCCCATGCTTGAGCAATGGTTTTACAAGCTTGCTTATTCTCTATCTCAAACCAGCCCCAAGTGCAGAACCACTATTTTCCCTGCAGAGCTTTAGCAGGTGATCCGGAAAAGCTTTTTGGTTTTGTCCCTTCCTCAAGATCCTGGCATGGATTATATGAATTATTGCCCCAAAGTCTGGGTTTTTTTAATGGAGAATAAACCAAAGGCCTTTGGCTCTTAAACTTGTTGGAGTGAACTACATCTTTAATCCTTAGTTTACTACCCAGATTGCTTTTGCAGTCTGATCTTACCGGCAGTGAGTTGCCAGGGCGTGAGGAAGAGCTGACAGTTTCTCCAGTAGATACTTTGCTGAAAAGAATCTAGTAAAAAAGATTCTGCTTAATGGATTGCTTTGCCTCTTATGTAATAACATATTTGTGTTGTTGTGAAGCCTGCAGTGAAGCTGCATCTGATAAGAGCTATAGGATTCCATTTTGATCTTATTTTAGATTGCAGCAAACTGAGGATAAAAAGACTCTTTGTTTCAAGAAGGAAAAAACAGAACCAAACATCTGGTGAGAAGCTGATGTGCTCAGGACAGCTCTGAAAGAGGTTGATAGTGATGGATTGCGACACACAACTTCAATACGTCCCCACAAGTGTTATGTGAAGAGACAAGATAATTCTTCCCTTGTCTAAGATTCATTTTAAAAGTTTTCTGGTTTTCGGGGAAGGGGAGAGGAAGGAGTGTAACAGAGCACTCCCTGTGTGTTTCTCCATGATTCTTGCAACTGGTCTAGTTTGAACTGAAGGCTTCTTTCAGGGTTGATTTGCTTGGAGAGTGTTGAATGTAGACCATGTCCTAACTCCCAGTTGAAGCCTTTCATAATGGATCATCTCCTGTGGCAGTCCTGCTCAAAAGCACCCCCACTCTGTGTCCAGTGCTCAGAAGAGGATCTGGGGAGTGTTGGATTCAGTGTGTTCAGTCAGTTCTGCTAGCTGGAGGTCTTCCACTGCTTGTGGTACATGTGGATTTGGCCCTTGTTCTTTCATTCCTCTCTCAACCACTGAAAAAGATATTTTCTACTGCAAATTATAAAGGGTTCCCTACTCTGTCCTTAAATACAGGCTTGGATCCTTTCACCCTGTGCTGATTCCTGCTGTGTGTGCACAGCTCAGAGGCAGAGTCAGGCCCATGTAGCTCAAGGCAGGTCCTGAGAGAACCTGGGGGAGCAGAGTGATGGGAGGGGGTATTCTGTTTCATTCAGAAAGACACTCCCAAAACCCAAAGGAGCAATGCGTGGGTGAAGTGCTTTCATGCAGAGCTTTTCACTAAGAATCAAGTCTGTTGTCAGCACTTGTGACATTTTCTCTGTTCCCTTCCTCTGGGCAGTTTGCCACTGTAACATACACAGATGACATTAGGATTTGCAGACTGTCGTTTCTGAAGGCACTCTGATCTAATCTGTACTTAGTATTTTTCCAGGACACGGAGGTGGCTCTTTCTCCTCTGTTAATTAACTTTTTTTGCCCATGTTTGCCTGCCTTATAAATTCCTCTGACATCAGGGTCTAGGATTAAACAAATTGATACCACACTTCCAGTGTGTGTGAGCTTGACACTGAGCTGACAACCTCAGAGCCTGGAGTATTTTGACACACAAGCAGAGCAAATACAGAGGAAATTGCTGTTCAGCCTCCTCCACATGCTCCTGCCAGGCTCCCTGTTTGAGCAGCCTGTGTCAGTGCTAATGGGGTAGTCCCAAAGTCCTCCCACCCATCCCAGTGGGTTTCTGCTCGAGGTGCCAGTTGTGACATTTCTCAAAAGCACCTGCATTTATTCACTGTGTCAGGTTTTCACTGTAATGCAATTACAGAACAGCACTAACCTGGTAGGGAGCCAACTCCATGCAGTAGCCAGATTAAGTTGTCTTATTTGGTTAACAGTATTTTGATAGTTTATTAAATCCTAGTAGGAGTAGAAAGATAAGAGTGGAAATAACAAATATGGATTATCTGCTCTTGGTTGTTCATTCCTGTTGGTATAATCCTGGTCTGAATGATGAGCTGTGAGAACAAGTGTTTAATGTTTTGCTATTGTCCCATCTTAAACGTGTGCATTGCTCTATCAGAATAGGCATATTCTCTAGGGGTTTTTTTCCAGTTTGCTGTTTTTATCACTGGTGTGGAACACAGTGCTTGTTTTCTTTATCTGGAATGAAAACATTAGTTCATCTCAGATAGCACAAGTTATTTGATCAGCCTTCAGATGGCAAGGCATTACAAAAGCTGCTGACATGGGACAAATCCAGACCTGTGGTGTGCAGCTTGAAAAGACTTCATGCCCTTGTTATCAGCCCCCTGAGATAACCAGCTACTCACCCAGCAGCAGCAGCAGCGAGATGGGACTGACTGTGCCAGAGACAAGCCCCTCTCTCCTTACTGAGGCCAGGAGGCAGCAAGGATGTGTGTGGGGTCACCAACGTGGGTGCAGCCATAAGAGAGCCCCTGCCTCTTCTGCAGCTCTGCCCATGTGGCAGCTGTGACACTGCTCTGTGGTGGCCTTGGGCTGGCTGAGATTAGCCTGGTTCTTGTCACATAGCAGGAACTGAGGTCCATGAGGGCTTCCTGCAGGGTTGTGCTGAAGCAGACAGCTTCTCCGCCTTGCTGCACCCAGGCCAGCTCATCTGAGATGTCCCTGAGTCCATGGCAGGGCTGGTTTCCAGCTGCAGCCTGCCACCTCTGCTTCTCATCCTGAGAGTGCATTTTCCTGGAAAGTGCAGGAAAATAAGGACTTCATTTGAGCACAGCTCTTCCTTCATGACCATATTCTGCCTCCACTTTCTGGGCCAGCCCACCTTGCCTGTCCTCAGCCTGCAGTATCACTGAGACCAGGGAGAACACGGCTCAGTGCATTTTCATCACAGTGTTTGCTGTACAATACTTGATATTCAGCCCTGCTGTGACTCCCCTGACATTATGTGCAAACTGAAGCCAAAATGATGATACTCTTAATACATATTCAGAAAATAGAATATATCATATTTTGCCAACAGCTGACTGCAAATCAAAGAAGTAGGCTGCACAGCTAACACCTGCCTTTGCAATATGGGAAAATATCTGATTTTTACTCTGCTTAATAGAGCAGTCTGGTGTCTGGTTCAGTTTGATGGTAGCAGCTACAACAGGAGAGGAGCTGTACAGTTGGACACCTTACACACAATTGGGATGTAGGTGTTTGGCAGAGCTTACCAGTGGTGGTTCTCAGTGAAAATGGCATGAAGAGCTCTTCCTGGGCTGGTCAGCCAGGATGATCTCCTAGTCCAAATGTTTTTTGGGAACTCCTGTTTCCCCTTAAGAGTTACCTGTGGCAAGACTGAGATTCAAGGTAGCATCATGGTGCTAGTGCTGGCTTGTGCTACTTATTAGCACGTGCCACATCGTGATCTCTGTAAAGATATATGTTTGAAGACAAATGGGGACAGGAACACCTGGAGCAGGAAAAGCTGGGAGGCATAAGGAAAGGGATTTACTTTCATTGCACTACCTCTTTGCAAGGTATTTTTAACATCTCTACCACCTCTAAGCTCATTTTGCATCAGCTGTAGGCACTCTGACATGGCTTAAAAAAACCCAAAAAAAGACCCAAAAAGGCATATTCTAAACTACACTGTTTTGTCCTCAGTTCCTGGCTGTGATGCTCGTTAGCCTGGATGGGATTTAGGTGTGAAGAGGGAGAGGCCAACAGCACTGGTGCCCACCAGGGACAGTAGGAGAGGACTGGAGCTCCTCAGCTGCCAGGTGCTCTCAGGCTCTCTGGCTGTACCTGGCCAGGGGCTGTGTCCTGGCATCCCTGCCATGCCTGGCATGCCTTGCACTTCAGCAAGCCTGATTGCCTGAGACATGTCCACCCAGAAACCCCCCAAGAGGGAGCTTGGGCTGGAGTTGTTCCTGGCATGGAGGGCTGGGCTGAGGCTAGGAGCATGAAATGAGCTGTTGGAACAGTTTGGAGAGCGAGTGGGAGGAGGGTTACAAATATGAGGGAAGAATTATGATGGATTTATCACAGCCTGAAATAAATTAACCTCTGGGAGGAATGATTTTGTAATAATTTGCATTTAGATACTCTGACACAGCCGTATAACCCCAAACCTTCTGCAAACATTGTAATTAATTCAATCTCCAGCATCCTATGAGAGGGATAGAAATAGCACTATTTACATGGTTAAAGGAGCCAAGGACTCTTCTCTCAGTATTGCATTTTACAGTCGTGGGACTGCCCTTCTGTCTTGTTTCCAGAGCCTCCTGGTGGGGTGGAAGGCAGCAGCAGTGAACAGCTGGAGAGCTTTCCTGGGCACAGCTGGCTGAGCTCCTGTGTGTTACAGCACACAGCCCATGGTAGGCAGCCCAGGGAGCCCGTGTGGGCAGGGCAGTGAGGCTGCAGCACATGGCAGAAGAAGCAGGGAGCTGAGCCCTGTCAAAGCTGAGCCCTGTCAAAGCTGAGCCCTGTCAAAGCTGAGCCCTGCCTCAGCTCCTGGTAGTGGTGGCTGTGGGCAGGGCTGTTCCCCTGCAAGGACCCTGGGCCTAACTCCATCCCTGAGTGGGAAGTGGTCAAGTGATTTCATATTCAGCTCTCTGAAGTGTGGTAACAAATTTGATAGCCAAAATGATCTGCTAACCCAGCCAGCTTGAGAGTGTATTTCAAGGACAATCCAAGCCTGTAGTTATGCAGTGGGATATTCTCTTGTCATCAGACTCCTGCTTATTCCTTTCCATACCAGGGCAGTTAATCATAAATGAGGTACTTGTTTGCTGCTGTTTTCATGCCTGCTCTACCCTGGTTCCACTTCCAAGGGATCATGCAGTTGGTGGGTTACATCCCACCCCAGCTTCAGCAGCTTTTGCAGGGGAGCAGGCTGTGCCAGAGAGAGCCAGATTGTGACACTGGAAGGCTTGGGCAAGCTGATTTGTTTCAGAGCATCTCAAAGTGCATCTTCTCTTACTTAAAAATGTGTCATAAATCCAGGGTTCTTAGGGCAGCATGGAGCTGGTGTTAGCTGAGCCATTCAGTGCACCCTGGGTACCTCTGTGCTCCACTGCCAGACCTGCCCAGGGGTGGGGTGGAAGTTTAGGGCTGAGGAGGGATGTCTGGGTTTCAACTACAGACTTGGGATAGTGCAATTTTCTTTGGGCATGACCCAGAGCTGGCCTTGGTTGCTGGGAGCATATCCCATCATCTTCAAGGAGATTTGAGCAGCCCTCCTTTTGCTGAGACAAAGTTTGGCTTCTGCCATGCCTGTCTGCTTTCTGCAAAGCTCTTCCAGGGGTGGGAGCATGTGCTGTCCAGCAAGTGGTGAGCAACAGGTCAGCTGCACACAGGGAGAACTTGTGTGGCACAGCAGTAGGGAGAGGACACAGCCTGTATTGTGGGGATTTACTCCTCGTAAAACACCTCTGGCTCTCTATAGAAATCTGCAGATGTCTCCTGCCAAGTGAACCCAGAGATATTTGCAGTGCAAGCTTCAGCAATAGGACAAAGGCAAGTTGGCAAACAAAGGGACTTTGAAATAGAAGGAGAACCAAAATATGGTCTGGAGCACATTTATTTTGGAATCAATAGAAAAAGGTTAAATAATAATAGTGAATGTTTCCAGGGTGGGTCAGGTTAAAAAGCAAAGAAAGCAAAGCATGTTCGCAGTGCTGTAAGACTGTTCTGTGTGTGCTGAGTTTGAGTTACAGAGATAAATGATGAAAACTTTGCTTCCAACTGAGATGGAGTGTGGTGGTGCTGAGTACCACACAAACACCTGCTGAGTACCTTACAAACACCTGCAGAATGCTAAGATAAATGCTACTTCAAAAGGGATTGAAACTGCTCTGAGTTCAAGAGTGGGAAAAAAAAAATCTATATTCAGTTCACAGAGTTGTGTAAAATTAACCGATTTTAGCTGTGGTGTGACTTTCCCCTGCTTTCTGCCAGCTTTTCTTCTGTCCTCTTCCCCTGGGTTGTGTGAGGCTGTGCTATCACAGCAGGGCTGGAGCCATCCTGCTCTAACTTGCTGTGCCTCGCCCAGGCTGGGAGCACGGAGTGTTTGTCTGGACATGTCCAATTTAATGAGCACATCTCTCACCCTGCTGCTCCTCAGTGTCCGTCTGGGAGCTCAGGCACAGGGCTCTGCCTCCCCTCCTCTCCTCCTGGGGCAATCCCCACACTTTCCCCCTTGGTTTCTAAAGCCTGTGCAGAGAACTTGCCTGAAGGGCAGCTTTGGTGAGCACATTGGTGTCTCCTTGCAGGGACATCCATGTTTGCTCTCCCAGTTTCAGGCAGACCTGCCTGAACCCTGCTGGGTTTAACCTTTCTAAAGATGGCTCCATCAACAAGCTTGGTGCTGATGTTTTAATGCAGCCCTTTTGCAGCCTCCTCAGGATGAGTGACAGGAGTGAAAGCAGTTTGTGTGGAAGTGGGAGCAGGTCAAGAGCTCATCCTGAATGCAGTCATGAACAATGGACACACCAATATGTGTGATAAATCCAGATCTACTACCAGGAGAAGACTTTTAGATCACACATTAATATTTTCCTCTGTTTCTCCACTGCTGGATCTGTTATTCAGATTTCTAAGCTAGCCCTCCAAGGACACCAAACCTGCTGCATGAAGTAAGGGAGTCAGAAAAGCACCGTGATATGATTAGGAGCACCATTAGGGAGGGTACCATAACAGAAGGTCAAGAGACTGGGAGCCAAAGCCCTGGAGCTCTCCCAGAAAAATGATTCACAAGGCCAGGAGATTGGAGATCCCCAGGGTTCCCACTGATTTGTCCGGGTTTCCCAAAACAGGGCATTAGTACAGAGCTGTTGGAGGCTTTTCCTGAGCCTGCCAGCCCCGGTGGCTAATGGCGCCCAGAGGAAATGGCGAGAATGCTGGTGTTGTTGAGGGCAAGGCCTCTGAGCACAACCAGGACCTCACCAGCAAAACTCACCACCAACTGAGGTGGTAAAGGCACTTTTGGAAACCTCTGGGATCCCTAGGGATCCGTTTCTTTGTTGGTTGGCTTTTCAGAGAGGCCAGGCCCTGTAAAGGCCTCGCTTTGTCCTGAGGGCATCAAGGGCCTCATGGAAGGATGTGTCCCACAGTAAAACCACTGTCCACAAAACTTCTGTGCTTGCCAGAAATCCTGTGGCAGCAGAAATGGGATGGAAAAGGCCAGACAAGAAAAAAGTTTTTAATTTGCCATGACAGGAATCAAAGCCATGTCTTGTCAAAAAATTACAGCTGCCTTTTCCTGCCTGTCTGTCACACGTCAGCAGCCCTGACGCTGTACAGATAAATGCAGCTCTGCAGGAAGGAGCCCAGGGAACAATGACTCGGAACAATCCAGTTCATGAGGGAAGGAGAGGCTCAGGCAAGCCCTGGAACTGAGCTTGCATTTGGTGTGGCAGGCATGGAGACACATGATATTTATATTTGACTCTGAGTTTTTTTATTGAAGCAAGCTGCTGCTTTTCCTGCTGCCTGGGCACTCATGGGGACAAAGAGTGTGTCCTGTGGGAGACGGGCAGCCCCCAGGACACACCACCCTGACACCCCTCTCAGCTGGGAGCACAACACAAGGCTGGAGATGGAGTTACTCTCCTACAGAAGCTGGTGAGCAGCAGTTCCCATCACACAGACAGGAAGACTGGCAGTGCAGATGCCCACAGTAACCTGTTTTCCAAGGGCAGGCTCACCCCACACCCTGCAGAGGTTGCTCAAGGGTCATGTGTGAGCAGGAATCCAAGGACCAGCAAAATGCAAACTCATCCTGAGTGGCTTCTGCCTAAAATACATCAACTAGAGAACACTCCAGTTGCTCTTAGGCTGCTAATGAGGTAACTTTCACAAGAGTAGGACACATGTCCAGTTGCAGAGACTCTTTACCACCCATTTGCTAAGAGCTTTACACTGGAAATAGCTAAGGACTTTAATGGGAAGCTCTGGAGACTGTGCAGGTTCAGGATTTGAAGCTGTTGAGACTCACAAGGTAAAACACATTTTTAAAGATGTTTAGGCTCAGCTATGACATGAAGACAGCAGTCCTGTAAAAGTACCAGCAAAATCATTGGCAATCCCAATCAAATTACTTTTAACATGGTAATTGCTTGGTAATTGGTTTATCTTAGAACGTGCTTGGAACAAGATGGGTATTTTTTTTTAAATAAATGTTTGATTTCATTCAAATGAATTCTTATTGCTTGGGTAAGGAGAAACATAGGCTGTGTTTGCAGGTAGATGTGTCTTTGTAAGGACTCATAAGAACTTGAGCAATTATTTTTAAAATGTTGCTGACTCTGCCTATGTGAGCACTTGCTTCTCCACAGTAAAGAAATTGCAGAGGGCAGGAGAAGTTCCATGCTGGAGAATTTTTCAATTTGACTGCTGAGTCCTTTTACCTTTCCTGTTCTTCCTTATAGCAAAGGGTATATTCAATCAGTGATTGTCATAGCAACCTTTTCTGGGGTGGTCTTGTCTCTTTCCAGGAGATAAATTTTTCACTGAAAATTTCAATGCATGTGGAGGGGAATTAGCCACTCAAATTCCACTGACATTCATCACATCTCTGTCTCTTGAAAACTTCTCACTAGCCTCACCTCTCTGGTTAAGGAAATACCTTCTCAGGATAAATTTGGTAGGGCGGGGAGCACTTTGGAGTTGTTTCTTTTTTTCTTGACAAAGCAGTTTCAAACAGCTATGCTAATATACATATTAAGTCTAATGAGTATAGCTGTTATTTAATCAGACTTCCGTGTCTTCTGGGATTCTAGGCAGAGATGGATTCTAGTGCAGACTTTGAGCAGGAGACACCTTGCTCCATATATGGACTTTTTCTCCTTTGCTTTTCCTTCTCTCACAGTCAACAGTGAGAAAATTTGTGCCTGCATTGACACCAACCACTGTATTAAAGCAGAAGAACTCAAATTAAGTGGTAAATTTAACAGAAAGACCTGATGCCACCCAGGCTACCAGGGAGCTGGGATATTTTTAAGCTGAGATTGTCCAGCATGAAATCCTCCCTTTTCCAGACCTGACCATTAAATTGCATTTTCTCTCATTTTAGGGGAGCACCTGCGGATCTGCCCACAAGGCTACACCTGCTGCACCAGCGAGATGGAGGAGAACTTTGCCAACAAGAGCCGAAGTGAATTTGAAGCCATGATGAAAGAGGCTGGTCGCTCTGTGCAGGCCACCCTGACAGCACAGCACAGAAGCTTTGACAGTGAGTAAAACCTGCCTGCTTCCCTCTGCTCAGGATCCAGTCACTGCTCAGTTTTCCACTGCTCAGTTTTCCAATTGGCATTGTTGGAGCCAAGAATTGTTGTTTGACACGCTTTACTCTGCATCTCACTCAACAGTTTGCATGAAGCATTGACCTGCTGGAGGTGTAGGAACTGTACCTCTGGCAGTGTTTCTGTAAGACCAAGGCATTCTGAGATCTCCATTTCAGAGCAGCCACTGGAGGAGGCTGGCAGACACTGGTGGGCCTTGGCACTGACACAGCTTTGACAGACGTGCTGTAATCAGCTCCTGCCACAGCACAGTAGCATTTGAGGCAGTGATGTAAAACCTGGCACTGTGCCTTGAACTGTAAGTTGAACAGTATGGTAAAGGTGACTGGATAGCCCTCAGCAGGTGGGGAGAGTTTAAGGAGACATGGATTTTTCTTGCCCTTTCCATGTAGATTGCAAGTGGAAAGTAGGTTAGTTTGTATTGGATGCTTATAGCTGTCAGCTTCATCCAAACGTAGGGGAATGTGACAGAGCAGGGAAGCTCTTAGACACTGTGGTGCATAAGATGTTGTGGACAAACATTCTCTCCAAAGTCCAGTATCCCTCCTAACATGCTAAGCAAAGGCTAAGGATGGCTCTCTTGCTTTTATTGTTCCCTGAAAAATCCATTTTGCAGTGCACAGTAAGCCTGGAGGTCTGAAGGCCGCTGGAAATAAATGGTTTACTGGCAAAATTGAGATGACCTGTGATTCAGAAACTGTAGCCATTATCAGATTTTGAAGAAGGTCAGACATTTAGAATCATGGGCCTTCTAACTTTATCAACAGTCATCATATGGAGTTACTGTGAAAAGAAGTCGGGGAAAGAAGCTGTAATAGCCAGAAAGGTGGAACTGGAAATTCAAGTAGTAAATAATAGATCCAAAGAAATAAGCCTGACCTTCAGGCTTATAACCAAGATGAAGTGCTTTTACACTAAACAGGAAGAAAAGGCAGTGCATCTCTGCAAAAGGCATTGTGTGTGTGGCCAAGGTTGGCCACAGCAAAGGCATTCCTTTATAAGCTCAAAATTAATTGATTTCCACCCGCCTTAAAAGGTGACAGTCAGGATTTTTAAAAGATCCTGACAATGGTGGATGCTCAGACTGGTGTCTGAATGGGAGCTGACATAGCTGCTGCTGAGCACAGTCCCCAGCCTCTGAAATCCAGCACTTTGCAGGGGTTAGTCCTTGGCACCCTCTCCCTCCATTCCCTGTCACAGCACTGGCTGCTATATCTGCTCTTTATTTTCACCACAGCCACTCAAAAGAGCAGAGTTCTGCATCTGTCATGTAAGAGAGTGCAAAATTCGATGGAAGCTTTGAGAGTTGTACTAACAAGCAGAAATTTCCTAGAGAAGAACTGGTGTTTTGATGGATTAATAACAATAATAACAGCAATAAGAGTAATAGTAAGCAAAACCAAGCATATAAAAGGGGGATGCTTGGGTTGAGATGTCAGTTAGAGCCATTTGTTTTTATTCCCCAGTTTTTTGGGTTTTTTTTTGGTTTTATTCCCCAGTATTTTACAAAGATGGAGCTTTATTTCTGTGGTGCATACCCAAATTTCTTTTAAGTATCAAACAAGGTGAGTGTTCAATAAGCCAAGTGTTACTTTAACAGACCATAATGCACAGATCATTGGTGTTCTGTAGTGGCAACACTTAGGCCCACAGGCCAGGAAGATGTCTCCTGCTCCCATTATACCCTTTTAGTTTGCTCAACTACCTTTGCAATCAATACAGAGTTTATAATTTATGCAAGACATGATTTAAAAAAATCATCATATTGTGTCTCAGTTTCAAGCATGACTTTACCTTTAAATAGTACTATTATTTTTTCTTTAGCTACTTCATAAATGGTTTGAAATTGAGGGAGTTCTGGTGATGGAGCAAGGGGATCACCTCAGCTCCTGAAACAATGCCACAGAAATTGCCCTAGCTTCCAGTAAATGTCATTAATCTCACAGTTAACAAGACCTTTTGCAGGTAGTGCTGCTTAGAGCTGTTCAATAAAGGAGCTTTTTTATGTCAAATTGATGAGTTCTAGTCTTGCTGGCACTGGGTGCCTGCGTTTGTTGGATCTCCTCAGCAGCAGCTTGGAGTGCAGCTTTTGGGGTTGCACAGCTTGTCTTCACATTAGTGATTTCATTCGGCCTTAGGAGGATGTAGAGAGGCTCCACTGGATGGGGATGTCCAACCCTTTCTCAAAGTATTTGTAGCCTGGAGATCAGATTATTCATATATTCTCTGCTGGCAGGTGTGGCATACTGAACTTTAGGCCTGGAGCTGTCTTATTTTTGGATTCACCACAGCAAATGTTGCTCCTGTAATCTCAGTGCTGATCATGGCAATAGTCTCTACTTGTAAATTCCCCAAGCTCCAGATAGAAAATAGCAAGGCTACAGCAGTCTGCCCCTGAAGTAATGTTCTCCATGCTTGTGGTCAACATTTTGCTTTGGAGAATAATTCATCCTTGCAAGTTGTGGTCTGTAAAGCCCTAAATTGTCCGCATGCCTCTGCTCTGAGCTGCAGCTTTGTGTTGTTGTAAGGAATTAGAGTCTGTTGTTTCAGTCTCCATGGCTGCTTTTGGGGCAAACATTTTGTGTCCAAGAGCTGAGTGTCCTTGATCTCACACTAAGTACTTTTAGAGAAAATGCACGTGTGGGATACAGATGCCATGCAATAGGTGTAGCCATATATTCAAAAGTGAGATGTGTGGAATAGGATCCTACAGTCTGAGTGCTCTCTGTGCACAGCAGAGGACACATGGCTGCTGAGATGCCCTTCCTCCAGGATCTGCCAGGGCTAAATTTAAACAGCCTACAGTATTGCTTAGCTGCTTACCAGCACATTTGTTGTTTTGTTTTATGTTACTGTAGTTAGCAGAATCTGGGGACATCACTTGCAAGCTGTACATGTGGTCATAGGCTTGCTGTTAACCTTTTAACTGAAAAGGTAGCATTTTGCTCTACAACCAGTTGGTTTGAATTTAAAAACAAAAGAAAAAGAGCCAGAAGCACAGAGCAGGAGTGATGGGAGCATATGCTTTTGATAACTCAATGCTAGGGAGGATGTTGTGGTCAGAGTAGAGGTATTTGATTAGCAGGATTAAAGGCACAAATTCTTTGTTAATTCTGATGGCCCAGGGCTCTTGATCAGACAGAGAGGGAAATATAGTTAACTGGGAGCACAACCTGTAGCAGAGACCTACTAGAGGCTGCTAGGATGGTTTAGGTTGGCATTTATTTGCCTGAAAATTTGTATATAGCCTATACTTAGAGAGAAAACATGAATAATAAAAATAAAAACAAGCAGGGGGTCTTAAAGGGAGCTGGGGTACAGCCTCTGTTGAGACTGGTACAAAATACTGTTTCAAAGGTGCTTCCAGCATTGCTTGCAGAATGTGCCTCTTTCCAGCCTGGTATCTTGTCAGTGAATGGGGAAGTTTCAGTATCTATTATCACAAAATTAAATACATTGACAAGGACAAATACATTTGTCCATACAGTGGTTCAGGATACAGATGTGAGCTGGCTGTGCCCCCTCTGACACCTGCAGAGCAGGACTTTGGCTCTTCAGTTGTGCTGAGAGTGAGTTACAAACATTGCTCAGCTCTGGGGCAGATTCCTGCCAGAAATGAGCTTTTTTTTTTTGCACATCACACAACTGCCTGTCAGTGTAGCCCATAGTCCTGGGAATTCTGAACTCCTGTCCTTCCCAGTACAAATTGAACTTGTATTTCCATAATCTGTTGCAGCAATGAGACTGGAAAAACTTCTGGGCTGTGCAGGAAAGGCTCTAGAAGTGATTTGTGGTGCCTGGTCAGAGCAGTCCCTTTCCCAGGCCGTGCACTCAGGGATGGCTGAAGAGGGGTGGAAAGAGGGAGCAAGAGCAAGTGGGGCTTGGAGTGACAGTGAGGGGCTGCAAGCAGCAAGGAACAAGGCTGTTTTTCTAATCTTTGTGAAAGCTCAATTGTTGAGAGTCTAATCCTTGTCTGTCTCTCTGTTTTCTCCCTTTTCCCCCACTTAAATCACTTTTTAATAATACTGCAACGTTGTGCCAATCTTTCCTTTTGGTGCACTTAGCAAGCAGTCCCTGTGTGACTGCTGACCTTTAGCTGTGAGCCAGGAAATCTGTCCTTTCAGAATTGTTTCATGTTTTCAGGAAATATCAACAAGCCAAAACAAAAAACCTTGGCTTTTAGTCCGCACTGCACAGTCTAAAAATGATTTGTAGCTCTCATAAAATTTGTGATTTTTAAGCTGTGACAATCAAATGCAGATTAAAAATATTGTGTTTTCTAACTGGCTGGTCATTGGAAAGCTGATGTCATGTAAAAGCTTTCATAATGTCCAGTCTTGGTAGCTGGAAACTACATATACAGAAACACAGACCATGCAGATAATTAACATTATTTGAGAGTTAGTTTCAGACAGTTACATATTTCTTATGAAGATGAATCATTGTTTTAAATGTTACAAGGCGGGCAACGTCCTAGAATCCGTTACACACTGATGGTTAAAATTTTACAGATTTCTAAAGGTCCCTTGTTTAAAGTTCAACCAAATGTGTCTTTGTCAGAGGACCTGAGTTAGATAACCCTCAGCACCTAAAGCTGCAGCCCCTGAAAGCACTGTTGGAGAGAGGCATATATAAATATTTTTATTTACATTCATATGTACTGTGAATGCTTAAGGAAGCTGATCAGGAGGTTGTGGAATAAGCCCAGCAGGCAGAGCTTTGTACTACCCTCATGGCTTTAAACCTGGAGTACAAAATCCAGACCTGAATCTGAATTTTGCTGCCATTTTCTCAGTTGCTGAGAACATGATCTGATGATGCAAAATTTTAAAGTAATTTTTGGTGCCCATGCACCAGAAGATGTATTCTGAGAGATGCAGGACCTCTCTGTGGAGAAAATGGTTGGCATAAGGCTCAAGCAAGGGTTATCTGGGCCACAAGGGCTCCGTGCCTGTGTCCCCAGATGTGTTGTCCCAAAAGTGCTGCTCCACTCTTGCAGTGTCCTGCTGCCACTGCTCTCGGCTCCGGGTGCTTCTTGGAGGCATCACACGGTTTGGTGAGGTGCTGTCTAAAAGATACTGTTTGTGTAGAAAGAGGGAAGAAGGGACTGGTTATGCCTTAAAATGTGGAAATGCTGCTGTGTTCAGCAATCAATTCCCTTGTTTCAGAGGTTGTGGCAGGGAGCACTTGTGGAGTGAGCAGAGCTGCTCCAGCAGCCGCGGGCTGTGCTCTGTGAGCTGCCTGCCTCCTGCTGCCCCTGGCATCAGCACTGCCTGCTCCCTAGGGCCAGGAATATGGGTTAGGACTTCAAAGGTATTGCTTTTGATCCAGGAACCCCTAATTGCCTGGGAGCACTCTTTCTTGTGGTGACTCCCCAGGCCAGGGCTCTGCCCTGAAATTGTGGCGTGTGGCTCAGTTGGTGGCCTTGGCCATGGGCTCAGCACTGTGGGAGAGCTCTGACCTCTGGGGTGTCCTCAGGCAGATGGGAGGCAGCAGGACCCCCAGCAGGCTCAGCTGCCCCCCTGGGTATGTGCTGGGGACATGGGATGGCTTCCATAGCTTACCTGAGCTTTGTCTTTCCTCACAGTGGCTGCCTGCTGTCTCCCAGCTGAACATCTACTATGTGTCCTGGGTTGTAGAATAAGATATGCACAAAGTATTCTATCACCCTCTTCATCATCTGTTGAAACCAAT
>JBBMKD010000013.1:23599794-23612383 GCA_037834095.1 Argya squamiceps | reverse complement strand
TGGCTTCCATAGCTTACCTGAGCTTTGTCTTTCCTCACAGTGGCTGCCTGCTGTCTCCCAGCTGAACATCTACTATGAAACAGTGCTGTGCATGGGCATTTTTTTTCCAAATGGAAAAGAATGAATGGGCCTAGAACATTTCAGCTCCTGAACAAAAAGTTGGTAGAGAGCTTTGGGAGACTGAGTTAGAAGGGGAACTTAAGGGCAGGAAGATGTTTGATCATTTTTTCTGGTGACATGACAAAGGAATAGGAGGAAAAGAAACCTGGGAATGAATCTCTGTCACTGAGTGTTCATCACCTGCACTGCATTTTTCTGACAGGCCAGGGGCAACCTTTTTGGTAAAACTGTACTACTGAAAACACCACCGTTTTGCTTCTCTTTCTGTACAGGGCTTGGGCAGCATCATTCAGAAGAAGCCCATTTGTCCTACAGCTTTATCTCTGAGATGCATTTTCAAAAGGATTTAGAGGCCATCAGAGATGATTCCTCTGGCTCCCATGGACTTGCTTCCCTTAGGGTTGGTTTGGGGACAATACAGACAGAGAGAGCACCTCCTTTAAGCTGAAATAAAAAATAAAAGTCTCAGGTGGATCCAGGACAGAGAAACAAATAAGGGGGTTCCCTTGGAGGTGTCCATACAAGGGCAGCAAGCACCCATGCTTGCTTCATATCTTGTTCCCCCAAGGAACCACCTTAAAAAAGGCCCAGCACAGGACAGGATTGATGCTAGCCAGGCTGTCACTCCCCCACAGTCAGGGTCCCAAGACAGGAGATGCTTTCATGTGTGGTGCTGAGCATCTCCTTTGGTATTTATGGGTTTCTGGAATGGGGTGCGGTGTCTGCCGAGGTGCATTCCTGGGCTGACAAGATTAATCCTGACAGGTCACTGCCTCGGGGAAGCACATGCTTAGGCTCCCCTGTAACAGCTCCAGCACCTGGAGTTTTCTCTCCCCTTACAGCCACTTCTCCTCACATTTAATCTGGAAGGCTCTGTTCTGTGCTGCAGGGTATATTGCAATGTACGTGCAGCACTTTGCTTAACAGATGGCACAGGCATGATATTGTCTTTTATTGAAAGAAAAGAGAACTAAATGCTGGATGGAGTGGCTGGGGGGAGAGCACTGCACTGGGGTGCCTCCTGCCAGAGTCTGCACACCCCAAGAGATGAGCTGCTTCATCCTTGCAAAAGTCAGGTTAGATGGAACAGGTACAGCAGGCACCTCGTTTTCAGCTGCTGTCACCATGTTTTGTCACACACTCAAAAAAAAGCTCCTCTGAGTGCTCAGAGAGCAGTGAAATGTGCATCTGCTTGGGAATATAAAAGAAAGCACCTGCTCTTCTGAGATATGGGATAACACAGGCATATTTTGCAAGAAATTAGTGATGCCCAGATAGTAATCTCAGAAGGAAGTGTTGGCAGAGTTTATTTTAACATTCAGGACACAGTGCATGAATCTCTTTGGAGGCCTCTGATTTCACAGAGTAAGCAGCCAAGCAGCCTAACTTTTATCACAGGTGCTGGTGTTGCCCTCAGTGGCTGCAGAGCCTCAGTCCCAGATGGCTGGATGGAAGTCAGGGCAGGGAATGGGAGATGAGCAGCTGGGGTTTCTCAGCAGAAGAGCCTGTGTCTTGAACCACTTTATGCTCAGTCATTTTCCAGATGGTTTACTGGCTTCACATGAAGCAGTTGTCACCTTTCATCTTTCTGATGCCCATTGTTTCTCCTAAGAGGAAAATAATAGGATTTTATGGACTGCTGTTACTGCAATGAAGTGTAGGTGCTCTGAATCAGCTCTTAAGGGGATATTTTTGCTTCAACCTGATGTTTGCCAAGAATCCAATCTCTGTTCCAAACCAGGTGCTGTGGATATTTGGGAGCATGGGGGCTCCAGCAACAAGATGCTGTTCCCACCTAGAGATCAGCAAACACAAGCTGGAAAATAAGCTACTGAAATATGTGGCATGTCCTGACATAGGAGCTTGGGTTATTTTGAGTACTTCAAGGTATCTGTTCTCATTTGAGATGATAAAAGTACTTTGTTCTCTGTCACCAGAAATGCTTGCAGCAAACTGTTGATTCTGCTTTATTAATTATTGCCATTGAAGCAGCACATCCATAGAGCCAAGAAGTGCTGTAGGGCACTGCAGGACATCCTGCCTGTCTGAGCCTCAACCAAGGACTTTGTCTGAAAACTAAAATAAACAAACAAACAAACATCTGCTTTGGAGAAGTGGATTATGAAGGGAAGAGATGAGTGGAAGGTCACACCATAGGTTTGTGCTAGAAATGGGAACAGAGCTCAAGTCCCTGGGTGCTGAGTGAGATGCAGGAGTACCACGAGTCTGTCTAGTTCATAAAACAGTGCTCCTCTTCTGGTAAGACTGCAGAAGACATCATGTCATTCCCCATCTTACAGGGGTTTATCAGCCAAGATCTACCCAGACATCTGTTCTCAGCACTCCAGCCTGAGAGGGAACAGGCCCTGGCTCTAAATGCTCTCTGGTCATTGGTATTTGTGGTTTTTCTGTGCAAGGCCCCTTCTGAAGTGGAAGTAATGATCCAAATCATGAGAGAGGTCTGCAAACAACTTGTGTAAATGGGGGCAAGTGTATAAGAGTTTTTTGGTGTCGGGTAACCTGTTGTGATTAGAGGAGTTGGTCTGGTTTTTAGAGTGTAATATGAGTACCAGTAGTGCTTGAAGGTGATGTCTGCCTATGAAAAACAGGCTGAGAATTGATTGTCTACAGGGAGGCTCAAAGATAATCCCTTTTTGTGGTAAAAAGAGGCTGAATACCTTTGCTGATGAACATTTCACCTTTCTGTAGCTGCTTAAGTATGTAAACTATTCACTTCTCCCTGCCTTCCTATTCTTATTTTATTTTCTCCCTTCAGGCCAACACAGCTTCTTGCATTTAAAGGCCAGTTAAAATGGTGTAATGTGTGCAGAACTTTTTCCAGTGCTTCATTTCCTGTCCAGGCAATGTTGGGGTATCTTGATTCTATTCCTTGTATTTTCTGAAATTAACCATGATAGAGGGAAGGAAAACTCTCACTTTACCCAGCAGTTCATAGCTACTTCTGAAGAAACCAGGTAGTGTTGAGTCATTCCCATTAAACCTGTAGATTTGGTCAAGACACCAATGGGCTGAGTTTGTTTCACTGCAAAGAAAAATAGAAACCAGAAAACCCAGCTTCTATCAGGCCTGACATGTGAGTGCAGCCTTGGGTGCTGTGAGGTGGTGAACCAGGCAGGATACACAATGGGTTTTACTTCAGCTTGCTTGGGATCTTTTGGTGACTATGTGGAAAAAAAGACTGAGGGGTTTTAAAGATTTGTCTGCAGTAATACTCCTAAATCCACAGCCTTCCCAGCAGGATCTACCCTTTGCAGGAAGTTGTTTGACTTTGCTCAGCAGTGATTCCTGCTGACCAAGGGGTAACATCAGCACACTCTTCACCCCGAGGCCAGGAGACAAGCAGTGAGGCTGTTCATTAGTAGAGAAAATAAAAAGGATTCATTTTTTCTCTCTGAAGCACCTTGTTATTGATTACCCAGCCTTGTTTTGGCATGTTCTGCTGGAACTCCTGTTTTTCTTTGTCTTAGCTGCATCTCCAAGCTGTACATTTTCACGTTGTTCACTATACTTGCCATGTATTTTTCAAAGCAGTTCAGTTAAAACTATGAATTCATTTAAACTCAGTGACTTGGAGATGCTGATAAAGGCAGAGGGTCATATAAAGGAATGTATATATATATGTGTGTGTGTATATAGATAGATGTGTGTATTTCACTTGAAAGGAATTGCTGTGCTCTTTTGTAGGTGTTGCTGGGAATGAACATTACAGTATTTTCACATGTTGAGAGGTAACAAGCTTGTTAATTTGACTTTGGAATGCCACAAATATCTTATTAAATGTGAATACTAAATTGTGGGTCTCCAGCTGTTCCTAAACAGAAAGGAAGCTCCAAACAAAGGAGACATCAGATACAAAAAAGAGGAGCAACCTTACTGTGAGTGTGAGGGGGATTCAGTCCCTTGGTTTTCATTTCCAGTAGTGTTTAGCAAGAAATGTAGCCAGTGGTGACTGTCTCTGCTCTGCAGGTTCCCAAGCTGTGTGGCAATGATAAAATAAACAAACCCCAGCACTCCCAACCTCCCTCCCAAAACCTGAGACTGCTGTGAGCTGGGTATCAGCCTGTGGGTTAATCAAGGCTCGGGGAAATGATGTTTGTTACAATTCAAGATGAGTATTGAGCCTGGATTCAGCTTTTAGTGTTCTGGAGATAATTGAGCAGCTTCCTACAGCCCCAGCAGTAGAGCAATTCCCTTGCAAAATGCAGCCTTGTTTTAATGCTGCTAAAAATGAATAAATTAGTCCTCAAGGAGTAATGAATGCCAATAAAAGTATTGTGTGGCAGCACGTAGTAAACTTCTTGTGGAGGAAATGGCTGGAATTGACTTTTCTGAGGGCAGGATTTCAGCTGTCTTCTGATGCACCCATCCGTGCCTGCAGCTCTGCTCCTGCCTCTGGGTCATTAAGAAAGGCAAGGGCTTAGGTGCAAATAGCCAAGAATAATGTATAGCCTCAATTTGCTGCCTTTGTGCTTTGTTTGTGACATCTGAGGGCAAAGTGGAGCATCTTGTTTGTCTTGGTTCACTGTAAATAAGGACTTGTCTGTGTCTGCTCTCCAGTTCTGGCTCACAGGTAATAATGAGAGAGGTGGGGTTCCTCCTCCTCTGGTGCTGAGTGCTTTGGCTGGAGCAGGGACTGATCCTCCTCCTTCACAGCTGCAGGTGAACAGGAAGGCTGTGCAGCTGCCTGTACCCATGACAAATGCAAGCAGCATTTTACCTGCCAGTGTGCATTTGCCACAGCTCTGAAAAAACACTGCTGTTTCAAAGCTGAGTTTGTCCAGCTTGAGGAGCTCTTTGAAAGGAACATAACTGTTCTTGTCTCTGCAGGGTTTGGCATCCTCTGCCTTCTGTGTCTGCCATGCAGTTTTCAGTCAGGTTGGAGATGACAGGGCTGAGCTGAGCCAGCCCAGTTTTCCTCTCAGCCCCTCGCCGTGTTGAGCTCAGGTCACGGTGACCCCCACCCCATTCTTTCCTCTTCCTTCCTGGTGGTGACAGGCCTGTCACCACCAGGCCTTTCAGCTGGTTCAGCTTCTGTTTGATCACATGGAACACTAATTAACAGATAAGAAACATTAAATATTTTTATGTTTCCATAGTCCATATCAAAAAAAGCCAGAAGGCAAAAGGCAAGAACTGAGATTTTTTTTTTGCAGTTTTAATTTGTGCCTCCCTTTCTGGCACAAATAAACCATTGATATTTACTCTTCATTGATGTGATCCTACACTGTTGTTTTTTTTCCTCACAGGCCCCTTGCCTCTTGCAAGACACATGAGAGATGATGTCTGCTGAATCATCACCATTCGTTGGGTAGCGTGGTGCATTATTTACTGTACAGCAGCCAAATCCTACACTCAGAAATAATTATTAATTTCCTCATAGCCTAATTAAAGATCATATCATAAAGCATGTGCATCAGGGAGCTGAATTAAGGTTTCACCAGCAGCTTGAATTTTCCCAGATCCCTAAGTATGGGGGTGTTTGGCTTTGCAGTTATAAGGCAGCCTTGACTGGAGTCTCTAAAATCTGATGTAAGGCCCCATTTGCAGCAGGAGGTGCCAGCCTGGCTCCCTGCCTGCCATCACTGCCCACTCCAGTGTGCCAGGGCACAGCAGCCTCTGGGGGAAAAGCAAAGCAAGGGCAGCTGGTCCTGCTGTAAAGCACCAACTCCTTTCCTTAATCTCAGCCTCACACACAAGTAATGTGTTTGGCTGATCTTCTTCCTAAAGACTCATCTCAAAGCAGATTCCCAGCCTGGAAGGCTGGTGTAAGATGTGCCAGGTAGGTTTGTTGTGAGGTGTGTAATTACACTGGGAGCTTTTCAGTCTGCTCATCAGGAATTTGCATTGAATTAGATGATTAGTTAAGTGGAGACCTCTTTATTTGATTACCTCTTTTTTGTTGTTGTCTAAAAGAGAAAATGACACAGTTAGGCAGGGAAAGCTTTAGAGAGGGGTGATCTCTTTATTATATGTTTCTTTGGTGCTTGGCACAGTGTGGTTGAGAGCTTCCTGTGCTATAATAACAGTTATAATGAATGTGCATTGCCAGTGAAATTGTACTTCAGACATCACAGGTGAACTGATACAGACTCAAACTGTTACCTAAGAAGAAAATAATAGCTTTTCTTTGTTGTTGCCTTTACACTGTGATAAGCGTTACAGCTGGAAAAGCAACAAGTACTTTTTTACATTAAAGTTAATGCACAGAAAGTCTTCAGTTGATTAGCAGAGGTCCTGCGTAGGATGGCTGTTTCATTACTAAGAGTTTAAGTGAGCTATAAATATATTTTATGCCCTTGTACAAGTTCAGAGGACCATGAAATATAATTAAAAGATTCTAGGCACTGCACACATAGGAGCAACATAGGAAATAAACGTTTGACCTTTCTTACCTTTGGTCACCAGTAAGCAATTGCTCTCCATGCTTCTTGCCTGCATTACTTACTGTTTTGGCTTAAATACAAGATTCAGATGCCTGCTGAAAACGTTGAGTGAACATTCACAATTCAATAGTTCTCCTGTCTGGATTTTTCTCTTCTCTGGAAGGTGCAGTAAAAAATGCTAAGCTACTAGAAGTTAACAATTGCCTTTAATTATGCAGACCAGCTTTGGCTATGAATGAGATTTGGAGTCTATTGTCATTTCCTTTTATTTCTGAAAACAAAACAAGAAATGCTAATCAAGACATTTTATACAACTGAAGCACAGTGTGTCTGAAGCTGCTCTGTTTTATTCCTAGCCAAGGGAAACTCCATATATGTCTCATACCAGAGTAGGATCTGCCTGTGGATTAACATCCCTGGAGATTTACTGGGAAGCTGACTCACCAAAGAGACTTCTTTGTAAAACCCAGCCAAGTTCTGACACTGAATAAGTTGATGTAACTGGGTTAGGACATGGCCCAGTGATTTTCAGGTTTGCACTGGGGAATACAGCTGTGTCAGACTATCATCCTGAAAGAAACTCAGAAAATTAAATACACAGTAACAAATATAAATTTTATCTCTTGGGGCCAAAGGAAATAGAACAAGCCCTTGTCTGCTGTGTGTAGAACAGAGGAAGAAGCCAGTGGCTGTCGAGCTGAGGGAAATGAGTTTGCAGGATCTGATTATCTGTTATTTGAGTCTGTAGTCACTGAGTTTGGAGTGAACCTGTTGGACTCAGCCCTCAGCCATGCCATAGCTGCACACCACAGTCTCCTGAGCAGTGTGGGATCATTCTCTTGGCTCATCCCGAGTGCTGGTGGTGCAGGCTCAGAGCTGGGAGCCCTTTGGTCAGCAATGCTGTGATCAGTGATGCTCCTGGAGGAGCTGGCAGTGTCCATGGCAGCAGTTTGGGACACTTTTTGCTGGAGGTGTCCACAGCAGAGTGTCATTAGGCACCTGCTTCAGGCCTCTTCAAAGGGAAGGGAGGAGGGAGCCAGCATGAAATGTGAAAAGCTTCTGTAAGCCTGCCCTCACCACCCAGATAACAGCTGCCTTGGGGAGTGTGCCCAGGTGAAGCAAGGGTGGGATGAGTCACCCTGAGAAATCAGCTCATCAAACCCAAGTGCTGAGTGATCAGCAGTAGCAGAAGTACAGCTGTGGGAATAGATGTCTTTATTAGAGGCAGAGGGAAGCCCTGTGGCAAGACTCTCTAAAGAATGGCTCTGTGTAAGGCTCTAAGTGCCTGCAGTGCTGGGGGGCAGAGATCCTGGTGACCTGTGCTCTGGGTTCCACAGAGGTGCTGGTGGGGCACAAGGAGGAGGAGGAGGCACTTCCCTCATCCTGCACCGAAGGCCATGGCCACACATCCCTCTTGGGGGATCTCAGAGACTGACACCACCAAAAAAAGGCCACTGATACAAACTGCCCTGTCCTCCCAGCAGCTCCTTCCCTGATGTCTCTGCTCTTCACTGCAAGATGCATAGGCATGCTCCTATTCCCATGGCCCTTCTAATGGAGTGTAAAGCCTCCCTTCTCTTTAAACAAACATACACATGGCAAACATCTGACATAGAGACTGTTGATGTTGCTGGAGGGGCACTTCTGTGGCCACTGAAGTGGACCTCGTGTGGATATGGTGAAAAACCACCTTGAGACATGGGTGTGAAAAAGCTGGAGAGGCTGAGTGTTAACAGGCTGTCCCTCCTGAGGGTAAGGGCTGAGAATTTTGCTGCTGTGCATGATCCACATTTGCACAACAGAAAGAATCTCTGTGGAAGGTGACCCAGCTTTGAAGATGGGGGTATCTTATCACCAAGAGAATATATAAATAATGGGTAAGGAGTAACTTGCATCCCCTCCATTCAGGCATATTCCTGAGCACAGAGGAGGGAGATTTGGGCAGACAGCAGTCAACAGAAAACAGCCTGACCAGCAGCAGTCATGTTTGAGCATCTAGGGGATAGACTGGGATATAGAGGTGAAGAGGGAACAGGGGTATTTCTTACAACATGGAAAACACATTTGAAGGAGCTAGGAGTGAACACTGCCAGCAGACACAGTTTAGGTTTAGTCTTTTTCCATTAAAAAAAAGTATGATGGGTAATTTTCATTAAAAGGACTATAAAGATTGGAATCTCTGCTGTCATAAAACTTACAGGTCTCTGTAGTGCAATATATTTTAAAAAGGCAGGCACTTGAGAAGAGCAGGTGATAATGCACAAACCACAGACCACAGCAGGGATAAAATACTTCCCAGTAATACCTGAGTGATGGGACACAGCACGCTAACTGAGCACTTCCACCTTGGGAATTGGACTGTGATATTGGTTGTGTTCTGTACCAGAAGCTTCCCAAGCAACCTGGGAAAGGACCAGCCACCAACAGCACAGTTAAATCTTCTCAGGTCTCTTCTGCAGTCATAGCACTCCAGTAAATCTTGCTAATTATTTCACTGGAGTTTTGTCCTCTTTGTATGTAAGTCCAGACATTTATCTGTAGAGTTGCACATTTAGGGTATTTTGTAGTGATGGTAAACTCAAAACAGAACATATATTCTCCATAATTCCAGAGAGTCACAATGAACTGAAACAATTTGGAACCTGAAATCAGGTACTGTGAGGTTCTTTTTCTTCTGATAATAGAAATTCACTGTGTCAAGCTAAGCTGATAAAATACTTCCATTTCAGATTGCTGCAAACAGGCAATTTGGGGAAGGAAGCAGCTTGTACTTTGAGCTCCTATTAGGAACAGAATTAGTTTTCAGCATGGTCAGATTAGCCAAACCAGTATCTAAGGACCAATTTGTAATTTCTTATTTAAAGCAATTGCTGATCTGCTGAACGAGACCTGTGTTCAAACTCTGAGGGACTGCAGTCGTGGCCATGCTAGCATGTTAACATCTAAGGCAAAGTGAACAGCGTAAGCCCCAAAAAAACAATGTTTATGGAGGCAGTTCTCATCTTATGGAGGCAGTTCTACATCCTAAAGGAGTTCTCAGCTTCATCACTCCCCCCCTCAATGCACATGGTTGTTCTGTTTCTTAGCCTTATACAAATCCCCTATTTTTTACATTCCAGACCACTTCAAATTAATACAAAAATCCACCTAAAATATTAATTTGAGACTGGAAATAGATAGTATGGTTTTTCTCATCTTCCACTTTAGGGAATTTAAGTGGTCAATTTTCAGACAAAATTCTGTGCCTTTAAAGTAACAAGCATCAAAGACTGCTTTTAAGATGCTGAAAGACATTGAAAATATTCAGGTAGTTAGCTTTGGATGATTTAATACTTGGCTTGATTTAAATGCTGGAAAGATTGAAGTAACACATCTCTCCAGAGGCAATTCCTTTGAGCAAGTGGAAGACACCATCTCTTCTTTATTCAAAGGAGTGTCTGTGGCAATTAGGATGGAACATTATTTTGGGCTTATTCAGGACTGGTGAGTGACCATGGAGGAAAAAAATCACATTTTCCTGTGGTTACAGTTAGAAAAAAATACTCATTTGTGTTGTCCTGATAAATATTTGTCCACTAAAGGTCATGGTACCATTGCATCAGGAGGCCAAGATGCTCATGGGGACACCCCCAAGGCAAGAAGGGACTGCAGGGGACTGTTTGTGTGGCCACCCAAAGGTGCCCATAGAAGGGCCAGGTCTGACACAGTGAGGTTTTGTTTCAGTATGAAAATTGTGTACTATTACCTTGTCTCAGGCTGGTTTGCTGTTTGCTTTTGGGAGGTTTGATGCTGGAAATAGATCCCCGTGTTTGGAAGCAGACTGTGTTTAGCCAAATTCCCAGGCGTGGAGGACAAGGGCTACACTGCTCCCGTTGTGTCATGTGGGTAAGTGGCTGATGAGTTTTGTATGTCTGCTGCTCAGAACTGGGCAGGGAACTGGTGGAGTCCCCCAGGAATGATGGAAATTCCCTTTGTAAGTGTCTGTGCTGGTGGGAAGGGGTTGTGCACACACTGCACACACGCCCAGCCCTCACCTCAGCTCTGCTTTGCAGGAGCAAATGCAGGAGAAACAATGCTTCTGCAGAACAAAGGTGCAGAGGGCAATAAAACTCTGTTTGCTGCTCTGTAGGGAAAGAATCCAGGAGTGCTGAGCTAAATAGGAGATTTGGTAGTTACTTTGGCAGTTTTACATAGAGCTTTGTTAGAGAAAACTGAGCTGGAGTAAAGCAGAACACACTGAAGTGCTTTGCAGCCTATGTATGCCAACACTGCTGAAAGCTTTTCAGTTATTCATAGACAGAGGAGATCAGGGACAGGGTTTTTACCTTATCTGATACCTTTATCCTTGAGCAACATGAGACTAAATCAAAACAGGAAAGCTGGTCCAGAAATGAGCCCCACAGCCTAGGTAGTGAGACTCTTAGGAGTGGTTCCCTGCTTCATTTAAGATGTCCTTTGTGATTTTAGGGACACACTGGAGGCTCTGAGCCAGAAAAGCCATGGGGCAGCTAATCCCATTTATCTCAGTGGCAGGTCCCTAAATATCTCTGATGTTCTGAGCCTGAGACTGTAATAGGACTTTCCCAGCTCCCCCAGGTATTACAAAGATAGATAGACTAAGGAGGTGCTCACATCCTTGAGTAACAACAGCCATGTAAGTACCTTGAATACACTTCATTATGCATGGAAGGAGTAGGATAGAGGAAAGATAAGGTTATGTGTTAAAAACAGTTTGGCTCTATTAGAGAGGAGCAGTTGAGAATTAAGCAATAATCAGGAGAAATCCATGTTAAGAAGCATTTTTGTAGACAAATCTTTAGCTCATCTTTCTTTATTCTCATTCTTCTTTATTCCAAAATGAAGTGACTTCCTTTTCAGAAAGCCCTGAACCCAGAAATTAGACTAAAATCTTGCTGCACATAATGAGGGAGACGCCAAAGTACATCATCATGACTCTGAGAGGTAATTTCCAGAGCTAGATGGCCCTACATTTGCAAATGTTCATCTGTCAAAGCCGTGCACTTCATGCACTTCCCAGGATTTTATGGGTTACTGGAACTTTGCAGCCCAGAAATTGGTTCTGCTCTGCCTAATTTCAGGGCAGTGTAACAGAGCTGAGGTACTCCAGTGTCATTGCTCAGGGCTCTGCACTCCCACCAACATCAATGGACCTTTGAAGGAGGCTCAGGATGGCCCAAGGTAGGTGCAATAATGGCCATTAAAAGATGTTTCCCAGGTTTGAAGTGCTTGCAGTGATGGTGTCTTGAAATGGATTTCACTCGACATAAGCATGCTGGGAAGATGAAACTGCCAATTGCCAGGAAATACAGCTTTCTATGTGCCTAACATTTTGAAGTTATCTTGGGTTAAAAGGATGAGAAATTCACAAATTAGGAAGGAAGCTGTACACAGCCAGGCAGTGCTTCATGGGACACTTCTCTGTCTTGTTTCCATGTACTCTGAGAAATAATAAAATGAAGAAGACGTGAAATTTAGCATTAATTCCGGAAACAAAACAAGGGCACTTTAGTATTTTCGTGTACATTTATTTTTGTGGCTCTTCCTACTAATGTAAATTCTATACAGTTCTATCACACTATTGCCTTATAAAATGGAGTTTTATGCAAAGATTTGCAAAGCTCCCACACCACAGGCTATATAGACTTTTTCTTAATAGATGCAGAAATCGAGCCACAGTGAAGGTGTCAAAAAATAGCCCTTGAAATATTTACTCTTCCAGCTTCGAAAGTAATAACATTTCCACTGCTGCTAAGCCCAAGCCTGGCAAATATTTTTCTGTCATTAAAATAAGCATTTCCCAATGCTATTTCCTTCCTGTCACAGTGAGTATTGGGCTATAATTCTCCCTGCTGCTGCCTTGCTTTGCTTTGGGAGCGGGTGGAGGAGTCTAGACGGGACGTGGTTTTGCAGGCGCGCCCTCAGCCCCGCTGTCCTGGGAGGGGATGGCTTTGCTACAGGCAGCTCAGGGCTGGTGTAGTGGTTTGAAAGCAAAACAAGTGAGAGGCTCCAAGTCAGAAATACAATTTAATAAGAAAAAGAAAAAA
>JBBMKD010000013.1:23554418-23599694 GCA_037834095.1 Argya squamiceps | reverse complement strand
ACAATTGGTTTCAACAGTTGATGAAGAGGGTGATAGAATACTTTGTGCATATCTTATTCTACAACCCAAGACAGCTGGTATCTCCCTGCTCATTTGAGGTTAACATATCTTTGCTTTTGCAAATGGGCCCTTGGAGCCAGTGAGAATAGTTGTGTGCTTGAAGCAAACAAGATCTGACCTTAAAATAACGTGATAGCAAATCTAGGGGTTCGAATGGGATGGCTTGGTGGATTGGAAGTACCGAGAAGGACCTGCAGCAATTAGTCGCTCATGGATTAGAAATTTTATGCTCTGCAGCCCTCATTGTAATCCCATTTATTCTTTCCCATATTTCAGGAGAGAGGTACCATTTAGTTTACATTAGCATGAATGATGAGTGCTAATCTGAGATGACAGAGCAATTTAAAGCTGGCAGGAAGTTGCTGAGGTAATATCTAAAATATGAAATGTCTCATTCGTTAGGAGAGGTGAAGATGACGAGCTTAACTGCACCCTCCCTCAAACTGGTTTGATGCCAAGGATGTAGAGCTGGCTTCAGTTCAGATTAGAGTCAAGGTCCAAATATCACCTTCTTCACAGTAGCTCAGCAAGGGGGGTATGGAACCAAGTGCTGTATTTATGTCAGCAAAAATCAAGCAAAAAATGTTAATAGGGACTTCACCCTTTCTTTTTCTAGTGACAGGTAGGATAATTTAGAGTGATCCAAGAAAAATTAGTTCTCTTAAGCAAGGCAGTGTGCTTGCTATCTTCAGAGAAAAGGAATGACAGCTGTCCTTCTCCTTGAAAGCACAAGTGACACTGTGGCACAGCTGCCATAATTCAGATTTTTAGGAGGATGTGCGACTTTTTTCATTACCGGCTCCACTAAATGATCTTGGCCAGAAATATATGACCAGATGGCATTAGAGCTGCTTTTCCTATAAGATTACAAAGTGCCACTGTTCACAATCTCAGCAGCTGAGAGATTATAAATTGCTAGTGCAGACAGCCATTGCTTTTCCAAGCTCATTTTCTTGGTGCATGGGGAGCCTTTAGGTTTTTCGTCATCATACCTTCAACTTAAATATGTCAGGCTTTATTAGTTGGTTTAGCTCTGGTTTAGCTGGTTTACCTGGTTTAGCTCTCTCTCACCCCACCTCTTCTTTGTTGTGGAGTTGGTGTGATGTTGTATCCTCATCCTTCACTCTTTCCTGTGCTCCATCTTTGGGCTTTGTCCATGTTGACCCGGTTCCCTGACCTCAGGGTGCTCTTCTGACCTGGGTATTGACTTGGGTGAGTGTGTTTAGACACCTGAGAAACAGGCTGTGATGTTCCTGTGGGACAGACACGCTGCTGAAGAGGTGGAAGTGCATTTCTTGCTGTTTTATTCTGGTCTTTGTCCATCTAGGGTGCTAGGGCTGCCAAAGGAACAGCAGCCTGCTCTGGAGCCAGGGGGTGAGGAGTGGGATTGGGATGTGCCTGAGCAGAGAGTGCTGAGAGGAAGAGATGCTCACTGATCCTGGGCAGTTTGTGGGCAAGAGGAAGCAGCAGTGGGGAATGAACAGTATTCTTCAGATCATCTTTAACTATCAGCTGTTGTTTTCTTAGGTAGCTCTATCAAATGAGCCCAGTCCATCCACAGAAGATGTGGGTCTTTGTAAGACCATGAAAGACAAGGATGAAAAAAGTTTACTGTTGTAGACTCCTGGCAATGTCCATTTTGTTAAAGTCAGCTCCAGAAGTGTAACATGATCCCAGAGAACCTCATGGGGCGAGTGAAGGAGGATCTGTGGATGCAGCCTGTACTTTGGAGGGACACCCACTGTCCCTCTGCACTTCCAGTGGCATTCCAAATGACATTTGAGATTTTCTGTGGTGGGGATGCAATCAGTTTGTCTTACAGGTTTAAGAACATCAGTATTTTGCAAGGGAAACGTTAGAAAATATCTGCCTCTGCTGGAATCCTTGGAAATGGAAATGAAAAACGCTTTGGTTGCTGGTCTGCTAACCTCTTTTTAAGTACAGAACTCACTAAGTCTTAAGAAAATGGTTTTAGAGGATCTGAAATAGGTTTCTCATTAAGCATTCCAAAGAATGCTTTTCAGATATGTATTAAAAGACATCCTCTATCTATATACACATTTATTTATTGCCTGTAATTTTCTCTGCACCGTAACTCTGCTTGCACAGTGCAGCTGGGCATAAATCTCCTTTTTAGGAGCACTACTCATGTTATGTTTCTTGACTTTCTATAATAGCAGGAAATGGGATGCTTTGAGATAATCTAAACAAAGCTTTGTGCAATATAAAAACATCTAGAGGAGTTACAAAGGGATTGTAGAAGCTGGGGAACCTAATGACTGAAGGCTGCTGGTCACTGTGGTGTGAAGGTGACCTGAGCTGGAGCTCAGTTGCAGTTGTGCTGGCCAAAATGCTCACTGGAGCTCCCAGAGCAAACTCCAAGGATCAAAGTGTGACTGAGGATCAGCTTGGGCAGCATTCAAGGAAGGTACTCCCCTGCCCAGCCCACAGCTGCCTCTCCTCAAGCCATGGGGTACCAAGGGAGGAACAGACTGGGAGGAGGAGCAGTTCACCCAAGAGGGAGGAGGTCAGTGAGAATAGACTCTGGAGCCTGACTACACCTGAGTCAGGGTGGGCAGAGATGTGTAAGGATCTGTTCAGAGATGGATCCAAGAAACAAGCAAGAGTGACTCCAGAATCACAGCCACTGCTGGGTAAGTAGGTACTGTAGGGCTTAACACTATTGCATTATTGTTGTTGTTGTTGTTGTTACTATCATTATTTATTGCTCTGATCTCTGCTGTGCAGTAACACACTGCATTGTGTCCTGGGCAAGAGGGGAATGCCAGACTCTGAGGGGGTCTGGCCCATGTCTTCACCCATTCTGGCCCTGTGTGTGACCTAAAGCAGATTCTAAGCAGAGAGAAGAAAAGCAGCCTTTAAAATTGCAAACAGTGATTAATTCTAGCTGTATTTGAACTGATTATGGATGGAGAAGGAATCAAAGCTGGGATTAGAGGCTTAGCAAGCATGAGCACATCCTTGGGCAGCTACTGCTCTCTTACAACTCTGTTGCACGTGAATGTCAGTGTGCTGGTATAATGTCCTTGTCCCAAGTAACCTGCACCCAGTAAAAAATCATCTTGGTGCTCCTGCCTTCCTGATGCTCTCTTTTTGTGGCTGCTGGAGCCAGACTTGTTTATTTCCTAATAAGCTTCTGTGTTCCATTTTATTATCCTCACCAGGTTAGGCTGATATTTGCCTGCTGTTGAATGTGAAGGATTGTAATTTTGTGCATAGGTGAAATTTCAAAAGGCTAAAAGAGTTCCTTGCCAAGGTGACATTTCTTGGCTGTGCCTGAGGTCGTGTCCTGCTGTATCTTTGCAGTAATATTTCTTGCATTACATTTAGAGCTGATCTCTCCAGTATTAACTTGGAAAGCTTGTGGCCTCTTTCTCCTGGACTCTGAATGCCTCTTTCTATTCCAGTGCTGAACTACTGACAAATCAGCAGGACAGGCAAGGTCTGCCTTTCAGGACATACCTTGGAGCAGCCTGTGTTACTGAAATGCCAGGGCCATGTGGCTACTGTGTCAGAAACAAGCCAAGCCACTTTTGTGTGTCAGAAACACACAAGACACTTTTTGGGAACACATTCCTGGGTTTGGCACACGGGCATTAATTGTTTCCCAACCCAATATTTGTTGGGGTGTGGAGGTTTCCAGGCTTCATTTTCCTCCAACTCTCATCTTAAGAAAATGAATGATTGTCACATTGGTCTTTGTTCTTTGCAAATAGCTCTTTATCAGAAAAGTGTTAACAAAAACTTTAAAAGAAGTTTGCTTTATCAGCTACTTGCCAATAAATGTTGTGTGTATTTTTACATTTGAAGAATATGTTCTTCATATCAAGAGACACTCAGTGTATCTTGAGCTGTACAGCATCTCTCTGAAGTTGGCCTGAACATCTTAAAACATTACTTAAATAAGATCAAGAATCTTGAAAATAAGATTTGTTGTAAGCGTCCTATTGTTGCCTCTCATACCCTTGCATGTCTGTTTTTCAAGCATCACTTTATAATCTGCACTAAACCCTAAAGGATGCTTAGTTGTTATGGTTTGACTTAATATAATCTAAAAATGGCTAGCAATAAATCCAATCATTTCCATGCAAAGGAAACGTGGGATTGGACTGGTGGAACTATTATACCTCACTCAGGGGAAGAGCCAATAAATCCAATATATTTGTTCAACTCCAAAACATCCACCTTAATTTGGTGCAAGGGGGGAAATTAAAAAGCACAAGCCCATATTTTGAAGTACAGTACAACAGTTGTGGGAACCATGTCTTGCATTTCTGAGAGTGGGGAAGGCTGAGAGGAGGGGGATTTGATGTGATTAATACTGTCTCAGGGGTGGGGAAAGCTGAAGGGAAGACAGAGCTGTCTCCTGAAGGCTGTTGATCTCTGCTCTGGGCTCCTGGCCAGCCTAGCTGCCTGCTGAAATGACTGTAATTTCCTGAATTACACAGAGCCAAACTTCCATTTTTGAAAAGGACAAATTGGGCCATAGGACAATCACTTGTCTTTACAGCTCATGACAAAGTGCTCCCAAACTTAGAGGTTGGCCTCACCTTTCCTTGATTTTATAGAGCTCTTATTGGCAAGTACTAGTCTTGTTATGGTTTAATCAATATTAATCTCAGTTGGAAGGATACTTCTGGTTGCTAATTGAGATCAGGTTCAATTCCATCTCGTCATATTTGCTGTATAATTATTATATGCTTTACATCATGTCAAAAGAGGCCTGGCTAATAGCATTGGTGTGACATTCCCATATGCCAGCACAATGCGCAGCACAGAAAAAGCTTCCATGAGCTTGTCGCTGTCTCTGCTCAGGGTATAATTCTCTGAAGTTTCCCAAACTGTGGAAAGGTTCACAAAACCTAGCAGCAGCTCTCCTGCTTCTGTTCAGCACATGTTGATCTTCTCTCATTTATAGTTTAGTTCCTCTAAACACTTAAACATGATGATATGGCTGGATATTTCTGGAATGTGTTAAATAAATTATACCCTCTTCTGCATGTTTCCCTTGACTGAGAGAGAATTTACTGTTAGGAGGAAAGAGCAGTGACCAACCACCTCTAAAATGCCTGTGATGGGAAAGATGTGAGCAAGAATACCCATCTGAAACTGTTTTTTCTGTCCTTTTAGAAAGGCAGGTCCCAGCACAGGCAGCAGAGATCACCCACACTGCCCCCACCTAATCCCCACTGACCCTCTGTGTATCCCAGGCCATTTTACTGTGTACAGGTGCTTCTAAGGCATTCTGGTGTATGTCAGGAGCATCTGTTCCCTGGGCTGCACACACACTCCTCTGTGGGGTTTGCTCCCTGGCCCAGCTCTGGCACTGCAGCATTTCTCAGCATTGCTGCCTTTGTGCAGATGGTTCCAACCCCTACACTTGCTGTAGAATCAGGAGCACACAGTAAAAGTGGCTGTGCTGGCAGGGCCTGGGCATCCACCAGGTAGCTGCAGAAAGCCCAGCTGGAAAGGCTGTCCCCAGGAAAGCTGCTCCCTGCATAGCTTTGTGTCTTTGTGACGTGGTTTGCCTGGGAATGCACTGGACTGATGAAGCTCCTGCTCCTGGCAGCAGTTTCTGATGTTAGTGGGACCACTTCAGCCCCAGGAGATCAGGACCAAGCCTGGGAACAGGACGTGGGGTGGGAGGAGTGGGTGGGATGGTTTCTGGATACTGGGGTTGATGCCCTTTATTGGAGTGTGCAGTGTTCCCATAGGAAAGAGAGTCAGGTCTGGGAACTACAGGAGTTGGTGAAAAAATAACTGTTCCCTCCACTCTTGCTCAGTGTCCCACACTGACAGTGATTGGCCTTTTACAGGTTTAAAAAAAAAAAGGGGGGAAACATCAGTGCACTTAAAGGTTTCAGTGAAAACTGGGACGTTTTGACAAGAGAGTGATTTATTTGTTCCCCACTTTGGCACAGCTGCCTAACTGGGATTTGAATTGTGCCAAATGCCACATGTGGCCTCTAACAGGTTGGCTCCAGCTGAGACTGGCCCAAAAAAGGGAGCAGAACTTCTCATCTCTGCAGTCCTGGGAGCAGCAGGAGCCCCTGGACCAGGGTGTGAGTGCCAGGGCAGGGCAGCAGCTGGGGCAGCCTTTGGGTCACGGGCTGTGGTGCTGGGGTTGGGTTTGATGTTCAAGGAACTCCTGGGGACCCTCGCTGCAGAACAATCTGGCCACAGCTTGGGGATGCACGTGGGTATTTTTAGAGCTTATATTGCAGCATGTGCAAATTTATTAGAGCTTGTTAATTAAAATGACTGTGGTGAGTGCTCGTTACTATATCTGACCAAAAGGCTTGCACAGACAGTTAAAAGAAAAACCACCAAACCCCACGTTAGAATAAATGCAGGTTAGTAACTAAAATGGGGTGTCTAAAAATAGTCACACTGCAAATGAATTTAGGCCTTTATGTGGTGCAGTTGCTGCTTTTTCCTGCCTGTCATTTTATGAGTTTCTTTAAAGATTTTCTGGTTTCTTCTTCATTGTATATATTTTTTTTATTCATATGTCCAGAATCCATTTTTATTTCCGTGCTATTGATCCAGATGTACAGCACACAGCATTGATTTCTGCTTGTATGTAATACATACACATTACCAATGGCATCCACCTCTGGCAATAGTGAGAGCCTGGCTGATTTTGTGGTCTGCAGAAGGATAGGAGTGATTTTCTAAGACCAAATCTAGGTGTAGCAAGGACTGCAGAGTGTAGAGTGAGATTTAGCTCAGCAATGTGCAGTATTTTGAGAGTATCACAGCCAATTTCTAAGTAGATCTACATGAAAAACAAAAGAGGGTGGTAAATTTAAACTGTGAAGAACAAGGAAGGGAATGTAAATGGATAAGAGCATCGGGACAAAGAAATGGCATTGCAGAAGAAGCTTAGAAACTAAAGAGGGTGTAAAGAGGCCAAAGGATCCTCCCTCCAGCATCCTCCCGGCCCTCAAGCATTTCTGTGCTCTTGGTTCTTTTCTGCAGCAGGGCATGAGGAGTTTTTAAGATGAGATCCAGACCTCATTGCTCCAGCATGACTGATGACCAGACTAAGAGGCAAGGGAGAGATTTTCTTTTTTTGTATGGTTGGACTGGACTCACCCTTCCTGTGGTGGGAATTTCAGTTGTAGCTTATAGACCAGGCTGTTTTTACCCTCACAATTAATAAGTGTGGCTTAATCCTCTTTACCTTCTAGTTACTGATTATTGGCACCACTTTTTTTTCTGTCAAAAGAGCTGTTTGGAGACAATTCCTTGTGTTGGTTTGACAGGCTGCACTAGGTTACCATCTTCCTGTACTTCTTTACAGGTCAAACCTCAGGTCAGGCAGGGCATGGGCATCAGGCTGGCAGAGCTGCAGCTGCTCGTTTACCTTCTTCAGAATTTGTATAACATTGACAGTTTTCTTAATCTGAAATTTGTCCAGTGTTTTATGGGTTACTAAAAGTAACTATAAAAGTTACAACAGTTTTAGCACTTGCAGATACTGAGTAGCTGAAGGTTTTGGATTTTTTAGAATGTGCTATTTCAGTTGTTACTGCTTTACTGCTGGAATGAGAAATTTGGTCATCACCCTGTGATAACACTGCATTCATCTGAATTTTTTCCTAAATAGTGAGGAAATATAATTATTCTCCCCCTTGTGTTATCTTTGGCAAGTCTGCTGGTTCTGCAGAGAAGTAGCTCCATGTAATTGTAAAAGCTCTTTGCAGTATCCTTAATTTTTTTTCTTAAAATCCTTTCCCTTTTCCATTTTGCTTGTGGCTCCAGAGGCCCCTCCTTGCTTTATTCTGCACTGGAGCATGGGTCTGTCTGGGCTATGGAGTATCCTTCGGAGGCTCTGCAGAAAGACACTTTGGCACAGCTGTTCTGTTCAGGTTATGTTCTCCTCCTTCTAAAGGAAGCCCATGGTAAATAATATTTTTCATAAGCAACCACACAGAAGAGACAAGAAAGGGAATGTCTCACTATCAGCTTCAAGGAGGAGCAGAGAAGATGGTTTTCTAAGGTGTCTCCTGCCCAGAAGTAGAGCTGCATTTTGGCCCTTTGAGGTCTGTTCTGGAGGGCAGAGATGTGATGCTGACAGGCTCAGCACTGGCTGTGTGTGACACTCCTTGGGAACCTCCAAAAGACAAAATCCCTGAGGGAGCCCTCCCCTGACAGCAGGGAGAGGCTGCAGTGCCCTGCCCAAAGCCCCTGGTGCTTGAGCAGGAGGAAGGGAGGTGCCCCTTTGCTCTCAAGGCATGCATGAAATATTAAACAAGGTTTTACTGTTCTTGTGGAGTAAGAAGTTAAGACAAGCCCTAACCAAAGCCTCCAGGACTGCATGAGCACAGAACTTGGGAGAGGTATGGCTATAAATACCAGCTCTGTGGTGGAGCTCAGCACTGCTCCATGGGAGGAGCTGGGTGGGGAGATGCTGCAAGCACAGGCGGCCCTGTGGTCCTTGGCAAGCCCTTGTCTTGAAGGAGTGGGACCTTTGGAATGAAAAATAGGAGAAGTGTCTGAAAAGATGTGAAGTATAGGCTTGTCTTGCAGCTCTGGAGTGTTTAAAACTCCTTATTTCTTACCAGACACACGCCAGACATTTCACAACATGCAGGTGATGCTGTGCTGCCTCACCTGGAAGAACTGTGCTGCAGCAGTACAGGAGAACACAATGAGTGTCTGTCAGATAACCTGGTGGCTCACTGGAGCTCCACATAGGCATGTACACAGTAGGGAGTGTGTTTTTGAAGAAATAAAATGAATTGCAGAGCAATGGGAGAGGGAGGAGAAGGGGGAGGAGGAAGGGAGCAGTGGGGGAAGAAAGCACGAGACAACTGCGAGAGGAACAAACATTGCTTTGAGGACTTGTGCTTTGTGCCTTCTATGGGGTTTTCTACATTGCCTTCAGGCAGTTCAGGATGTGCAAGAGAAATCAGGAGATCAGAAGTGGTTGGATAAAAGTCTGCTCAGCCTCCTTCATCACTAAGCACACTCTCCTTGCTGGAGATGAAAAACAAACATTGGGTGCACAACCTGCTGTTTACACGTCTGGTGGATCTGTTCACACAGGGCTCCTCTTGCAGCCACGGAAAAGGCTTTTTTCAGGGCTTCTTTTTGAGCTTTCTTGTTATTTTCACGGGAAGGAGAAATGTGCAATTCAGCAATGAGTAGTGCTGATGAACGATTTGGGGGCATAGGCCTGGGAGGGCTGGGTCTCTGGGATGGCAGGTGGCTCTTACAGCAGCACAGGGTTTCTGAGAGCAGGGCAGACCAGCCCTGAAGCAGGAAGGAGCTGTGGGTGCTGCAGGCAGCCCTGTGCCTGTGTGGGAAGGCTGGGACAGCCAGGAGCACCCTGCCCATGCCATGAGCCATTGTGGAGTGCAGCTCTGGGCTCTACAGCAGAGTATTTCCAGGGTCACTGGATAGCTCTGTGAACTGTCTGGCCCCATCCTGGGGCTGTGCTGTGTCTTGGAGCAAACAGAGATGGTGCTGTCATGCAGCAGGTGAGCTTTAGAAGCTGAAATAGTTTCTTGCTGCAGCATTTCAGAGCATGGACTCGATCCCTGTGTGGTGCTGTGTTTGGAGGAGCTTGCTGTGTGTCAGGCACAGGTGTCCTGTGCAAGGTGGGTAGAGACATGTACCATAAATATACCCTAAAATTTAGAGCTGCTTATCAAAAACAATCAAGAAAGAAGAAAAATTAGATGCAGGCAGTGTTCCCTTCAGCTGTGTCAGCCTTGTTTCAGTGCTCCATGGGCTGGGAAGCATTTGCCATCACTGAGTATTAGTGTTGCATAGCGGCCTTTCATTGTCAGATGGATTTTCAATCTTTATTCACTACTCTGATCATGTTTCCTGTTCATGCCCTTCATCACACTGTCTCCTGAAGAAGAAATCCCAATATTACATGTCTTTTCAGAGTTGAAAAAAAATACAAGTAGCTGGAAATACAATGCTGATTTCAGTTTCAGTCCTGTGAGACAAGTAGGTGTGGGAAGCTCTGCTGCCACGAGGCTGGATGTGACAAGCCTGGTGCAGGCAGCCCCTCGGTGTTCCAGGGGTGCCCAGCAGGTACAGCACAGGCCTGCTTTGTCAGAGATGTTTGTTCCCTTTAGCTACCCACTTGGCACCCACAAGGTGCTTCAGGTGAACACCTTGAAGCCTGTAAACACTGCTCTTGGTGGTCACTTGACAACAGGCACGAATTTATGGAATATTACTGTGAGCACAGGGAAGAACCTGCATCAGTTTTCTGTAAACATATTTATCTTTTCAGCTGCAAATTAAACATCACGAATTTAATTGCAAATTAAACATCTGGGCCAAGACCCAGAGTTGTTATTTGGAAGCTGTGCCAGGAGCTGTGGGATGTTTCCATCCTTGCTGGCTGGGCTGGGACTGCAAGGCTCCAGGAGTGTCTCAGGAGCTGGGAGCATCCTCAGGAATGTGCTCTGACCCAAACCCAAAAACAGAGTGGTTGCCATGAGGGATTGAACTCTGGGTCCTTCTCACAGGCTGTCCAGACTGAAATGTCTCAGGTTCAGACCCTCCTTGGAAAATGACACTTTTGGCAAAATGCTTTTCTTAAAAACATTTTCCTGGCCGTACAAGTTTCCACAGAAAATGTTTGTCATCTTTCCCTATTTCAAAGTAATTTGCCAATTAAAGTAATCCATGCTTGCTATTTAATAGAAGGTAATGGTCACAGCAGCCTTAGGCAGCATACCCACAGATTGTCTTTAATGGCAATACTTAGTTGTGTTCTCTTAGTTATAAACGAAATAATTTTTCTTTGTTATTATAATGATTAACAATACAACAAATTTCAATTACGACAGCAAATCATTACAGTATATTGAGATAAAATCAAGCTAAAACGTGTTGTAAATAAGAATCCATAATTTACCAGAATGGCATGGCTAATACGTTATTGGATTTTTCCCTTAGGTCCCATGGCAAAAAGAGAGAGGTTTTATTAAATGTCTTTTTGCTTTTGAAAACTTAAAGTTCACGCTACTTTCATTTTTCACTAATAAATTCAAGATGTCCATATTAGTTTAACCTGAAATGAATTTGGTTTATTGCTGAAACTGAAATTCCCCTGTGAATGTCTCTGTGGATTAGATATATGTTGGTTATATTCTTCTATGATTAAGTTTTTATTGATTTTTTTTTTAAAGTCAGTCAGTTTATGTATGTTACTCCTCATTGCCCACCAGTATTCTGCTGTACAGCCCTTGACGTGTCAAAAAGGATGATATGTATTTAATTTACTTGGTTTCTCCAGAAGTTATTAATGGCTCTTTAATACCCTTGAAGGGATGCTAATTTGGGCTCTAAAATAGATGGTGCTTTGTGCAGCAGATTCAATGCTGCTAATCTGCAGGACAGACATTGTGGGCTGTTCTTTCCTTGTCCACGGTATGAAGTGAAGCCCAGAGCAGGTGTTTTGGGGTTTTGTTTCTTTGTGGGGCTTCAGCAGGACAGCACACAGGGCAGGGCAAGCTCTGTGTCCTCCAGTCAGGCTTGGGCCATGCCAGGAGGGGATTTGAAACACTGGCCAGCCTTCAGCTCAGTAGGAAGAATTCCCATTTCTGTAGGTAACTATAATAAAGTAAGCAATGGTCAATCTTTTGGAAGGGAAGAAAGATTACTGTTATTGTTACAGACATATTTTGTTGATGAGGTGCTGAAATCCAGACCCCCAGAAGCTGGATCAAATTTAGGAGATTTTGAAGGAGTGACCCATCACAGTATTCTGTACTTAAACACAAGAAATACCAGACAGAGTCAGATTTTTCTCTGTGTTTGATTTAGATAATCCCTATTTGTCTCCACAGGCTGAAATTATTTTCTTCCCAAGCATGTGAAATAGCTAAATTATTTTTATCCAATGGGTCATGATTCAGTAGCAAGAACTTTCTGATGGCTTTTTTTCTTCCCCACCCAGAAAAACTCCCTGCTTTGCTCTAGCACAGAGCCAGGCAAAAAGGCTTTAATCATAACAGGGTCACACCTTGCATTCTGCAAAAGTCAAACAGCTGCACTTCTGCCCTTGCTGCCTGTGTCACACAGTGTGAGCCCACACCCTCTGAGCATGGGGCACTTTTTGGGTTGGCTGGGGGTTTTTAGGGGTAGTGGTTTGTTCGGGGGATTTTTCCCACTGGAGGGTGATGTCAGAAAAACTCAGTCACTTGAGCAGATCAGTGATCCTTCATCATCCCATTAAATGATTCAGAGGGAGGGGGACCGTGTCCAAAAGTACAGCAAAATCCATTTGGCTGGGAAGAAGGAATATTAGAAATGCAGATATTGTTTTCCTATGGTTTGAAGGTCATTTTCACACTGCATGGAGATTTTGAAATGCATCCATGGATAACACGCTGCCCGTTAGCATTTTGCTGTTGTAACTTTATATTGATTGTCCTCTGCAAAGATTTTTAATAACAGCAGTAATGTAAATTCACTGAATGTGAATAGAGGCTAATTAAGAACAAATGTGCTGGTCCTGGTAGGAAGTAATTTATCACTAATTATGTACCCTTCATCTGTGACTTGCTATAAATACTCAGGTCCAAGCTGATGCTCTAAAAAGGCCAGTCCTACCTGTAAGTGTGTGGGCTGCCTGTCCTGCAAGGCAGCCAGGCCCTGCTGAGGAGGAGGAGGAGGAGGAGGAGGAGGAAGAGGGCTGTGGCTGGGACAGCCCAGCCCCTGGGTGGGAGTGGGAATGTTTGCCAGAGGAATCCAGCTCTCCTGGGAAAACTGGGAGAAGCTCCAATTTGAACCAGAAACCCTTTTGCAAACCTTCATGTACTTTGGGACTGCAAACCCCTGGGAAACGTGCACAGATATGGCTCAGCCCACCATGAACACCACCAGGTGACTCCCAGAGTGGCTGAGGTTTGAAATCATGGCACTTCAGCTGTTTTTTCTCTCTGTGTGTCCTTTGCACAGCTGAGAAAGAGGGGTTCATTTCTAACAGGTTGATGCAGAAGAGAGTTTTAAATGTGCTCATTTGAGCATTTGCAGTGGTGTTAGCATTTCCCTGTGCATCAAGAGATCCTCTGCTTGCCAAGCCCTGCTGAGGAGCCCTGGCATCAGGCAGTTCAGGGGCTGAGAGAAGCACCCTACAGGACCATGTGTGGGCAGGAGCACCCCTGGTCCCCTGTGACAAGGGAACAGGACAGGGGTGCATGTTTGCAAGGGTTGGGACACTGCCTCCCAGCAGCACCAGACCGGTGCTCCCCACCCTCTGGCAGCTCAGGCTGTGGTATCACAGAGAATCCTGAAATACAGAGTAAATCCAAGCAGGATTGGAGTACCAATCCATCTTACCTCTCATTCCCTTGGAAAGGTGCCTGTGCCAGTGTGGCTTGCCCTGACACAAGTGCAGTTACCTAGTGGTGATGCTTCTCCACCTGTTACTGAGCTGTGGGAAAGCCCCAGAACGTTCTCAGACCTTCTCATCCAACTCAGAAAACTGAAACTTGCTCCTGAAGAGACTGGCATTCCTTGGAGCTTATGATACAGAGCAACAGTTGTTAACTTGCAAACAGTTGGCGATAAAGCTCATAAAATGAAAAGAGCCTGTGGAAATCATTAGGGTCCTTCAAATAAAAGGTTGGTACTTAAGAAGAATGATTAATTAAATAATTGACTACTCATTCTTTGCCTGTAACATGCATAACCATCCTATATCACAAATTATTAATTTAAACCAGATTTTCTAAAGTAAAAGCCCTCATCTAGCTTTTCTTATTAATACACTTTCATTCTTGGGAAGTGGTGTGTTATTACAACGTGCCTTTTGCAATCAACTTCTGTATATTTTATTAGAGTGAAGAGATTGTGTGTGCTGCTCAAGGCACAGATTACCCACATCTCTGTCCTACCTGCTCCAGGATTTCCCACTGCAATAGCCAGTGTTGCATTTCATGTTGGGGAAAGCACCCCCAGCAGCCTCAGCAGCTGAGGGGAGCTGCCTCACCAGATGGATTCTTGAGCCTTTCCCACCACAGCTGTATTGACAAGAAACTAAGTTTGGGTTTAACAATGCTGTTCTGTTTTCAAGGGATGATATGTAGTCACTGGTGCAATAACAGAGTGATATCATATTGTCCAGTGAAATCCCTTAGCAACTGATTCAATATTTGCAGGAAAAAATAGTTGGAATGGTGAAAGCCAAGGCTGCTGAAGGAGTGACAGTGCCCCAGCTTGCAAAGCTCTTCCCTGCAGACTGTTTTGCACATTGGATCCTCAGAGCTTCTGGGAAGGGTTTCAGAAGTGATGATTCAATGGTACCTGTAGATAACAAAGTGATTATTTCTGTGGGGTTTTTTAACTAACATTTGTTTAGTACTTGAAGCTGGGCTGGCAGCTGCTCCTAGCATTTGAAGGGCCCTGGAGCTCATGTTTCAGTGACGTAAGTTGGGCAAGGCTGATCACTGGAGACTGTTGTACAGTGAAAAGCTCAGGTCTGGAGGAAGTGTTCAGTGTCTGCTGCTGACATTTGCCTTAACAAAGAGGCACTGTTGTATCAGAATAGCCCAGAAGACCATAATAATGCTGCTCTGATGTGCAGGCTGCTCTTGTACAGGGTTTCTCTCTCTGTACTCTCCATGGCTAGAGGAGGAGTGTTATTTTTTTTCCTTTAGTGAAGTCTGTAAGGGTTGGGGGGGCAAATTTCACGTGAATCCACTGGGACCTCAGCAACTGGCCATGTTTTAGCAGGCTGTTAAGATTTATTGCACAAACCCTTCTGAAAGCTCTGAAGAGATTTGCCATGCATTTCAGTGTCAGAGGAGCTGTGGGAACAGAAAGGTTGGCATTTAGCTCTAAATGACTCCCATAAAAAATGAACTGTTCTCTCCAAGTAGATGAGAGCTCCTGCACTGGCTGAAGGCATTCAGTGTGTTCATCACCTCATGTGGTAATGAGCAGGCCTGTTAATGTGTGATCAGAGCCCAGCTGGGGTCACACAAACTGAACGAGCAGGAGAGCTGAGCTGGGGAAGAGGAAACCTTGGAGTCAGCAGCTGAGGCTGCTAGAGGGGAACAAGCTTTTTTGAATATACATTACATTAAATTTAGTTCTTTTTGGAGGTTTTGCCCTCAGAAATGTTCAGGAATGGTGCCAAAATTGTGATACATAAATCCTACTTTTCACCACAAACTGTTTTCCTTGTCTTCCCTGTCATCTGCTTCTATATTAGTGCTGTCAGCACTTCTGCTTTCCTTGCCCTCCATTTTGTTTTCTTTCTGGCCTACTCATCTTTATCTCTTCTCCTCTCCTAAGCTTCCTAAGTGCTTGTCACTCTTTTTTTTCCCCCCAGTCCTTTCAACACAAACCCATGATATAATTCTGCTTTACCTGATTTCTCTGTGGTGATGTGTGGCTGAGGCAGCTGTCAGTAATCCCCTTCTATCAGTGTTTAAACTCTTGGATACGACAACCAGGCTAGAGTTTTGTATTCCTGAGTTTATATTCTGTCCAGTCACTTGGGCTTTGAGCTCTTTCCTTATCTACTGCTTCTGAAAAACCATATTCCCCATTATTATGGGCTTACTTGCAGTGTCACAATCTGGAGTCCAGGAGGAAAAGTAATAAATAGAAAAAAAGGTCAAACGTGAGTATTTAACTATAAAACTAAGAGTAGGAAAAAAAATACATAAAACTTTAAAACTGACTGTTTTCTAAATGCTTTATTCCTGTGCTTATCTCTTTCAGTTATAAGAGACTGTAATTTTGTTCAGATGTGCCTGTTCTGATACTGAAATTTGATGGGGTTTTTAATAGCATGACCATATCGAGGCTTGAACTTCGACAGAAAGGGAAGTTTTGATCTTATCATCAGGCTGGTGTAGTAAGGGAGATTAGTTCCTATCCAGCCCACATCTTGCTAGATTGTAGAAGTGTTTGGGCACATTCAGCATGCAGGCTTTTTAATCAATTGTCCTTGATTGCAGCCTCTTCAAAACTCATGCAAGAGTCATCTGGAGGAATTTGGTTTACTTTTAATGCACATGAGAGGGAAAGCCAACCAACAGATAATGTTTTTTAGTAGATTTATTTGGGTTTTGGGTGTTTGCTTCTGATTTCATATGACTTTATTGAACCTTTGCTGTTTTTCAACAGTCTGACTTGTTTTCTACCAGCTCTTTAGCTGGCTTAGGTTGGCAAAGGTACTGGACATCAGCAAAGCTAAGCTGAAGATTGGCCCTCTGATCTAAGCAGTTCCATGCAGCCACAAAAATTCCTGCTCCACACATATGGGGGGAAGGCATATTTTTAGTCTTGTCCAGCTGAATACCAGCTGCTTTGATTTTGCTCCAACTTCCCAAAAGCAGAGAGGGTTGAATGATGAGGCAGAAATAAAGCCAGTCAGGAAGGCTTGGTCAACCAGAGGCACCTCAGGCATTTCATTTGTCCCTGCCATGGCCTCTGAAGAGTCTGTGCTGCTGCAGGGATGCTCAACAGGGGAATTAACCTGTGCTGCCCTTGGCAAAAGCTGTCCCTGTGCCTTCTGCCCTCGTGCTGCTGCCCAGAGCAGACAGTGGAGGTACTTGTGCTGCTGGGAAAGCACACAGAGTGTGGACATGATGTGGAAGAAGCCCTCTGAGGTCTCCTTCCATTTTCTCAGTGGGGAGGGAGGATCAGTGTCTCTCTGGGCACCCTCCCACGGGCCCATCCTCAGTGGCTGGTCTCACAGAGGAGGACTGGGGCCATTCCCAGCATGGGCACTGGTGTTGGCATGGTCTTTAGCAAGCTGGGCCTTCCTTGCCAGCCATGGCAGCTGCTAGGCAGTTTGATGAGCCCAAAACAGGCTTGTGCATGCTTGTCTCTGCTAGCTGAGATCCTCATTCTCTCTGTTCTCCTCAATTTTTATGGGCATGTTATGAACAGTTGGAATATAAGCTGCTGGTTTGGGAAACATGCTTCGCCCTTAACTATAGTTCCTGGATCCCAATTCACATGTGTCCCTGTACCCTTGTCTATTTGTAGCTCTACTGTCATTTGCACTTCCAGGACTTAAGTTTGCAAACCACCCCCAGTACTAACAAAAGCTTTTGCCAAGCCTCCTATGCTCTGGGAAGCCTCTCATTTCCTCTCAGCTTTTGGTGAGTCCTTGGCTCTCCTCACCCCAGGGCTGTTCATCAGCTCACAGCGTAGCCGATGGCAAACTCCTCATTTCTCCTTCTGGCACCAGATCCTTTCCAAACCCTTGTCATTGAAGTCACATTGCTCCCTGTGCAGGGAGCAGGGGCTTTTCAGGTTACCACAGCATTAATAATGTGCCCGAAGCTGAGCAGATGGAGCTGGGATGTTTGCACAAATAAAAGCAGCATGTCCAGAAAACAGCAATTTGCAAGAGCTTGCAGTGTGTTCTGGTGAGTCTCACTTTGATGGAAGGACAGTTACACTGCAGAGGCAATTGTCAAGTTGGAAAGGAGAAGGGTATTCCTGCAGTATCCCAGGCATGGCCACTGAGTGTGTTCCCCATTCACACTGCACCCTGTTTGAGGTGGCACCCCCTGATGACTGTGTGGGATTGCTCTGCACTTGATTGCTGAGGGAGGACGTGGTGGACTTGGGGAAGAGAAGGGTCTGCCTAAAACCAGTCACACTGTATGAAGACACAAAGCTGAGCATCAGAGGTGAGAAGTGTAGTCCCAAATGTTGTGCACAGAGAGCACTGAATCTGCTCACTGAGCTCACAGGCAAAATACTGAGAGAGTTCTGACAAGTCCGAGTGCTTCCCTAACCTTGTTTTCATTTTTAACCTTGTTTTCCAGCTGGTTCTGTGGGGATAAGAGCACAGATGTGTCAGAGAGATGGGGAAATGCTGCCCAGCATGCAGCCTGCATCTGGAAGGGCCAGTCCACCATGGGAACAGCTTACAGGAGTTTTACTTAGTTGTTCTCCCTCTGCAGAGGGGTGAAATGGTTTAAACAGCTTAAGCCTCTGCTTAAAGTTGTATTTTTAAAATGTTTGATTTTTTAAACGTCACATTTCTACAATAACTTCCAGCTTAAAACCAGCTTTCTTGCTCGAGGATCTTGTGAAGTTGAAAAGAGGAGCAGAGGACAGCTCTTCCTTGCACAGAACATGTGGTTGCTTGGTTTGCCTTGGGCATGTTTTCCATCTCTGCAGTGACTAAAGCCTGTGCTGGCCTGGGAGCTGGTGTACCCCTGAGCTGTGTCAGTGACACAGGGGTCTCTCACAGCTCCCCAGGGCAGGGCTGGGGACAGGGACTGGCTCTCCACACAGTGCCTGGCAGCAGGGCACAGGGGGCACATGGGCAGGTCCCTGGGCTCTGTGATTTGGCCAAGTCTTCCTTCTTCACTTCCATACCTAAGAGAGCTTTTCTTGGCACTTCTGTCCATCCCTCTCTAAAGACACTGGGTCATTTGGGGGAAAATCCTAGTTTTAAGACCAGCCCCAAAGAAGGCAACTATTATTGGCTGTTTGAGAAATAACATAGTTTTTGGTTTGAAGCACTGTTCCCTGGAGCTTCCTTCTGAAAATAAAAATAATATCTTTTTACTAAAGATAACAGTGCACGTTTCCAGGAGAAATATAGGGCTGGTGTGTTTGTTCATTTTCTTAGAGAGTAAAGCCATGTATTTAAAAGCCTGAATAACCTCCCCAGAGGAGCCCTGACTTCAGTGAGGTGACTCCAGGATTTTAAGCAGGGGGGCAGTGCAGCCTCCTGAAACAAGAAGGGGTCTTGTCAACCTTGTGCTGAAGGCCTGGTTATTTTTGCTGACTGACTATTCCTTTCCATTTTGGGGGGTGTTTTCAGGTATTACCACTCAGTACAAATTATTGTAGTTTGCTGGAGGTAGCACAGCATGGCTGGGGCAGGCCTTAAAAAGCAGGTTGGGGTGCACTGCCTGAGCTCACAGCCAGCCAGGCCTGGGGTCCCCTGGGCTTGGGGACCCCTGCACCATTATCTGGGGCTGCAGATGGGTGTGGGCACAAAGCCAGGCACTGCCACTGCCCCCACCACACATGGGGTATGTGTGGTTAAAATGGAGAGAACAGCTGGTAGGAAAGGTGGTCTGAGGGGCCAAAGAAGTGCTCATGGGGCAAAGGAATGCTGCCTCAGTTGGGAGGGGAAGGGAGGAAAAACCACACGGGCATTCCTTTCCCTACAGGGCTGCCAGTCACCAGCTCTTTCTTTCTTCAGGGGGAAATGCTGCACCTTTAGATTTGAATGATTCAATTACTGGGTAGTGAGATCCTGTGGGACTCAGGTTGGTAGCATAAAAATTATCTTGTCGAGAGATTTTTATTTTTGCCCTGTTGGAATTTTTTCCTTTGGCATGTCATGTCCAGCTGCTTCTCCAGATGGAGGCAAGGGAGCAGTTGCCAAACCCCTCTGGGAGGAGGAGAGGGATGGGAGTGATTATGCAGGAGGCAGCACAGAGCAGCTGTTGGGCTGCAGACACGCGAGGTTGGGCTGTCCTTGCTGCCACTGGACACTTGGACACCCCTGGCTGGCCAGGCTGGTCACTCAGCAGCTGGACACCTGGCCCCTCTGACAGCAGGCCTGTTTGCCCAACTCCAGCTGGCAGGATGGTATTTTTGGAGGCAGAGCATTTTTGCTGGCTCCACTGGGTTGTTCTCTATTCCAGCTGTTTTCAGAAAAAGAAAAAAATAGGAAAAAAAAAAAGGGGAAACTAAAGTTCTTGAGAACTTCCCGAGATGCTGCTCATGTTTTCCATGAAATGATTTCTGATGTGGGGAAGTCAATAGGATTCAGTCTGCCTGGGGAGTAGATGGGTGTTTTATCTAGAACTTTATTTGATCTAGTTTTCTGTTATTTCAGCTTTCCATCAGGGAGCCAGCATGGCACACAGAGTCCAGCAGGCCTCCCTTGCTCATCCACAGCCCTGTAGTCGTGGTCAGTTTGCCAAGGCAGTGCCATTCCCCTTCAACTTGATCCTGTTTCATCCTTGTGGTCCCCAAAGGGCCAATTTCAAGTGAAACTTCCTCAGAGCTTGCCATCAGTTTTTACCCATCTAATCTTCCCTGTTAAAGACTTGCATTTCAAAGGCTGATAATAACCTTTCTACCAGAGAACTGTGATACAGTTCTGTCATGCTCTGTGTATCCAAGCTGGCTAACACTGTTATCATTCTCAGCACCTTCTGGGAACAGGACCTCCATTCCTCAGAGGCTCGAGAAATTCCACTCAAAATTCTGCCTTTGCATCTGGTACGTGAAGTTTGTACTGAAATCCAAGGCACAGAGAAAGGGATGAGGGCAAGACAAAGCCTGCAGTGATCAACCAGTCTTCAAATTCAGCAGGCTTTCCTCTTGCATTGCTGATGGGAAGGCTGGAGCACACGGAGCAGCAGTTTTACCTGGGAGCTGCTGGGGAAAGAGCTCCGGCGTTAGGACCAGTCTTGCAACCTTCCGCACATGAAATAATTTTTATTCATTTGTGTCTCCCCATTACATTCTGTAGATTGAAGATGGCTTCAGCTGGAGACATGCTTTAATTATGGAGAGGCACCTGAAGCCTTTAGGACTGTGCTGGAATTACTCTCCATTTCCAGGTCTCTTTCCCTGGCATTATTTTCCCTTTGATTTTGATTTCATGTTCTGCACCACATCAAATTTTGCTTATCCAGACTTTATGGGTACCTTTCCCCTTGGATTTAGCTTGATTACAAATCAAACATGCCTGTGGCTTCTGCCTGCAGTGCTTTCCTGTTACTTCAAGCCCAGCCTGGATTTGCCCTCTCTGGCACTGCAAGCAGGAGGTCCAGGACAAATAAAACCCATCTTCACTCTGTCTCAAGCTGCCACATTTTTAGTGTGTCTTGTCTCCTCCACTGACGTAGTAGCAGATTCTTTGCAGGTCACTGTGATTCATCTTCCAGTGTTGCACCATCTGAATAAAGTCACAAAAATTATTCCTGGGGTAAGGCAAGATTCTCACTTGCCTGGAATCAGCCAAGGTCCACGGAGATCTGCCGAGCTGCACCCAGCTGGGACACCTGGCTCTGAGGCTGGAATTGCATGGAGAGGGTTCAGTGTGGTGAGGGAGTGTGGGTATGGACACAGATGGTACAAGAAGCTCAGAATTTCCTTTAGCCAAAGGCACTTGACAAACAGGACAGCTTTTCTCAGCATGTCTTGTAATATTTATTCATTCTACATATGTGAGATGTTCCAAACTTTCATCTCCAAAATAGCAGGAACAGAATGAGTAGCACTGGCAGCCGAAGGAAAAATAAGTAAATCCCCAAAGAAGTGATTTATAGGATGTAAATCACTTACAATAATGAATGTAATCCTGTTGAACAAGTTCTTCATTGTAATAACTTAACAGGCATCTGTTGATTTTTATATCAGATCATAAATGCGGTCCCTACAGTTTTATAAAGGCATTTGTTTGCAAATGATGTTGAAAACTGACAAAATAAGTCTCATCTTACTTTGGAGGGCAGGGCTCTGCATTCTTTTTCAGTTTGGGAGTATCAGGAGCTGGAGAGCTCTGCCTGCCTGTGAGGTGAGCCGAGGGGGCTCTGTCAGCAGCGCTGCTCTCGTGCTGTGACAGCAGTCAGGGCACTTGTCCCCAGGCTGTGCAGCTCCATGTGCAGCAGCTCCATCAGCACAGACCCAGATGGTGCTCCCAGCACAGGGGATGTCTGTCCAGGGGGGCAAATAAGTCATTAGAATGCTGAGAGCTACAATTAGAAGTTAGATATTTATTTTGCAGGCTTTGCTGTGATGTGCTAATCCCGTTCTTAGTACAGAATATTTATTTTCTGCTGTACTTAGTGTTTAGCTTTGAAGTTGTTCAATAACATCTGCTGGTGACCACAGTAGATGTTATAATTCTGTTACATCAGTTGCAGCTTAGGCTTCATTTGGGGCTCTGTTAGAGGCCCTGCATCTCTGTCAGTTCTTTGGTTCAAATCAACTCTTTTCCCTCTGAAGACCCCAGCCCTTAAGGCCCTGGATAAAAATCTCTTCCTTTTGGTACGGCACTAATTAGTCGTTTTAATGAGCATTCAATTACCTGCCTGCCTAAAACACTGTTTACAGTGTCAGAGAAAACTCTCAGAAAAGAGATGGAAAAACAATTTAAACAATATAAGAACCCATGCCCACTTCCTAATCAAGCTAAGCACAGGCAAGTTCTGAGTTAGGAATGGGCTGACACCCTTATGGTTGTTGTGTCAGTTTGCCTTGCCACACTTCGTCAGGAAGCAGAAACAGAGATCTCAAAAGAGCGAGTAGGAACACAAATATAAACAACATAAGGAAAGCAAACTGGATGTGCTTGGATAAATGGGCAACAAGCAGTGATTTTTCTGCCTATTTCTCTAAACCCAAACTTCTGAATAAGGTTTTTGTGCAAACCAGGAAGCTGCTGGTGGAATTTAAGTGTCTGAGGGTGTGGGAACCTGAAGCCACAGCTCAGACTTCCATCTGCCCCTGAGGTGTGTTCTCCATCACCATATTACATCATCAGTCTCAAGAGCATTAATGATTCACTTGTTTGCCTTTTTTAACCTTGAGTTTTTCCTTCATCAGTTCCTCTTGCATATCTCCTCTTTTTGTGCTGTCCTGTATTTGTCTGTTTGTGAAGTTTGTAAAGAGTGACATTTTGAGTATTAATGAAGGTGTATATTCCCACTCATCATATGATAATAGACAGCATTTGGGATCTGCTGGATGTGATCCAAAATCTCACTGAAGTCAGTAGGAGCATTTCTTTTAAAGAGCTTTCAGTCAGACCCTGAGCTGTGAGTGTGGTCTGCCTTTCCAGAGAAATGCTGAATAGCTAACTCATTTCATTCCTCATGTTACCCTTTCTTCTCTGTCTGTTGCATTTCTTGCCTTTCTTGATGTACATAAAGGATGTTCGTTGTGATTTGGCGAATATTTCCTGCTGCTGTCTGTCTGTAAGACAGTGTCCACAGTGCAAATATAGCTGGAGTGTGTTCAGCAAAGTACACGTGTGCTTCACACGTGTGCTTTGGTAATTTCTCAGGGCAGGTTGAACATTTTTCTTCAACATCTTTTCCTGTGCTGCAATTAAAATCAGATTTTGCTGCAAGAAATAACCTTATCTGGAGAGTTCGTGTCGTGTTGAGGGAAGCATCTGTAATGTGCTGTTAAGTCAAATGGGCTCCTCCATGAACACAGAGTTGATCTGTAACAAACTGATTCATCTCGACAGACTGACTGTACAGCAGCTCATCATCCAAGTGGTTCCCACTGTGGCATCGCTTGGGTTTAATTATAAAAAACTGTTTAGAATGGTTCAGAGTGGAAAACAGTGGCGTAAGTAAAAGCTCAAATCCCAGAACATTTCTGAAAAATTCAAAGATGTGATTTGGCAGGGGAAGAGTCATGTGCACAGAAGTGTTCCTGAGGTTTAGACCTCACTGATCATCTTTTTAACTCCCAGGAAGCTCTTTTAAGTGTTTAGATAGAATTAGTTTCCTCTACTGGGTACAGGGAATGAGTCCCAAAGAGAAGTCTGATGCACAAGATGAATTATATATTAAATACTGTGAAAAGTGAGTGATTTTAAGGAAAGCAACCAAGAAGTGTTATTCCCTACTGTGCAGCCCTGTGTGCCCTTGGTGTTCAGTGTGGACAGTGTTCATCTGGCAAGGGAAAAAATTCCAGATTTCCTGCTGACAGAAGAAAAAATACTAAATGTTGCTGTAGGCAACTTGCCATCACACATTACTTCTCATGAAACATGTTTTTGTGGTTTGATTTTTGAGTCATACCATTTTTGAGGCGCACAGAGGGTGTGTCAGGGTGGCAGGACGGGTGCCTCACGTGAGGCTCCCAGCACACTGCCAGGCTCCACACCAGCTTGCTGGGTTCTGTTTCTGGCCTGTCACTTGCCTGTGCCTCATGAATCACTTGCTTTAAGGGGTATTTTATAAATCCCACGCAACAGGTGTCTAAAACTAGATTTAAGTACAATAGGGGTTTGTTTTGGTTCGGTTTTACTCTAATTGGTTTTTCTCTGTACCTTTAGGCTTAGCAAGTCCCTTAATTATGCATCATCACCTGGAGGCTCCTCTGAAGGTTACCACAATGCTTTAGTCATGGCTTTGTATGTAATAATATGAATTATACATGGAACCAGCCCCAATTCCTGACTCCTAAAGCCCAAATACTTTGGTTACTTATTTCTTTGTATCTACGTGCATGTATATAGTAAACCAAACAGCATGATATATATCAAGTTTGAAAAAGAAGAAACAACATGAAAAGTGTATGGGGAGATAACACTCAGTTGTTGACCTGGCCAAACCTTTCTGTGTGTGCACAAACCTCACTGAATGTTACCAGCACTGGGTCTGTCACTGCTGCCCTCCTGCCAGAGGACTCATCTTGGCCAAACTACACTTGTGTCCTGGCTTAGGGTAAATTTGGGAGAAAACTTCTGAATAGGGTCCCTCTGGGAAGCAAACTTAAACTGCCCCTCCCTTAACTGGTCTGGGAGAAAATTTCTTTAGAGAAAAAGTGGAAAATACTATTTATTTAACAAACAAAGTGCTCACAAGTATAAAGAATGAATAATATGAAACAATAAAACTTCTTGCCACTCTGAAATGAGATGGCAAATTTGGAAAGTCTTTGCCATGGGTGTAGCTCATCTCACCCAGTCTCTTATCAGTCTTGGTTCCTCTGGCACTGGAAAATGCTGAGGTCCAGGCCCCAGTGGGCCATAGGTGTGAGATCCTGGTGTCTCTCTGGGTTATTCAGTCTAGGACAGGTTTAAATAGTTTTAAGAAAAAAAAAAGGGGGAAAAATAACAGTCTAGGGAACCTCTCTGTCTCAGTTAGCTAAAAACTAACTAAAATTAAGGAGATATTTGTCGCACTGTCTGTCTGCTTCAAACAGCACAGTCCAGGAGCAGGAATGCATAGGAGTGAATGCTGTTTTTCTAAACAAACTCCACACTCCTCTTTTTCCTTGCTTTGCTCTCAGAACCAATCTTAACCATGCAGGACACAATATCCAACACAAACAGAACGGACGACTGGGGGTACAAGCATCAAAAAGTCACTCTAGGACAACTTGCAGCTCTGTATGTGAGGGATGTCTGGGTACCTTCTCAGTCATTCTCATTTTTACCCTTCATCAAGCACAGTTTATTCCACTTTCTCTTTGCCTAGGCAGGTGAGGTGGGCCTGTCAAAAGCATCAAGGTGTGTTCTTGGGGAGGGGGTCAAGGAGGGGCGGCGGCAGCAGCGGGAGGCGCGGCGGGAGCTGAGCACACATCACACATGCACAGCCACAGCCAGGCAGGTTTACAGCCCCAGCAAACCAGGTCAGCTCAGGGATAAATTACTGAGGATACATAAAACAATAGCTGAAATTAACATTTGGCTATTTTAAAGGTCACTTTCAGTTGCTCTTCTTTTCACTTGGTGTGTTTGCTGGGTTGTGAAAGGCGGTGTGAGTCAGTGTGAAAGGGGAGTGCTTGGGAAGCCTCTGTGGTGTTGGTAGCCAGGATTTTGGAGTGTCTCCAATACAGAACTCTGTATTGTATATTCAGTGATCTGCCTGAAGGGAAAAAGATCCACAGGAAGTTTGCTGTCTGCCTTTAGCTGCTGCCATCTCTGCTTTTGTTTGCTGGGTCTCAAAGTCAGTCCTCAAAAAGCTTTTTTTGTACAGGTTAGTCCTCTACTTTCCTTCTGAAATGTCTTTCTATAGTGGAGACCTAGTAAGAAAGAGCCAAGTCTATGTGATATATGAGCTGATTGCTGCTAATGCCATATCAGTAAGGTGGCAATTCCCATGACTTAGCCAATGTTTTGTAGCTGAATGTTAAAATGGAATAAAGAAAGATACCTTTAAAAAGGAGAGTAAAGGAATGAATAATTTCCAGCACTGTTGCCCAGTCATCAGAAGTTATGCTCATCAGCTCAAAATTTACATTTCCCTTGACAGAAAAACACACAGATAACAGATAAAAATGGTTGACTTGTTGTTTTGGATACACTAGCAATTAATCTCAGAGAATTCTTCTATTTTGTTCAGACCTGCCTGCAGTGAGATGAGACAAGGATGTTCTTATTTTGATTTACTGTCATTTTTGAGGTTTCAAAAGGGAGTGGCCCTTTATTTTCCATTTTATATTCAAGTTAGCCAGTGGCTCTGGAGTGTACAAATCTTGTCTGGGAGCTCATTTTCCCCCTAAATAGAAAATCACTGCTGTGTCATACTCTTATAGTCAGGTACTGTCATGGTACTCTCCATCTCCCAGGCTCTGGAACCCTCTGGAAGCAGCACCTCTTATTTTTCCTTTGGAGAGGATAAGTAGAACTTAGGATCTTACCTCTGCATCTCGTAGAGAACACAGTGCTGGGCACAGCCAGTTAAAATCCAAATTAATGCAGTGGTCCTGTACCTGTTTGGTGGGGAGAAGGTAAAGAGTGTTCATTTCTCTCCAGGCCTGCTGACAGAACAGCTCTGAACACCCAGTCCTGACGGAGGGTGGCCCAGAGCCAGGCAGGGCGAGCCCAGTGTGACATCAGCAGCTGCAAACAGAAAAGACTGATAATGTTTGAGGGGTTTGGTTTGACAGAAGAGGGCACAGATTGGAAGGAGTGGCAGCAGCGAGAGCAGAATATACGCGTCGGCCTTTTCGAGAAAACAGCCTCTGGCAGCTTCCCCAGTTGGAATATGTTTCAGCTATTCATGGTACTTAGAGGTGGCAAATACTCAGTAATAAACAAATGGGAGTTAATTTCTTGGAGGGACTCAGTTTGGGTTGGCAGATCTCTCTGTTGCTTCTGAATGGCTGAATCTCTTTTTTTAGAGCTGGGCAGGAATTTGGGCTGGTTTCAGCTGACGGTTGTCTTTCTGTGGACAAGCACTCTGCAGGCTGCCCAGGGACGAGCAGAGATTCAGAATTACATGTGTCAGCCCACCACCAACCATCTCTGCGGCCAAGGAGGGCCTGGAAAATATAGGTTTCTTTCATTGGGCTCCAGAGGGACTTGCCAAAAAGCCACACTTTTCAGACAAAACACGGAGAATTACATCAGTTCAAAGGCATGCCACGCTGAAACCTCCAACACAAACCAGCTGACTTAAGCATGGCAACATATCCAATTGCACTGTGATTATAGAGCTGTCATCAGCTGTGGCAGGCACCCTGAATACTCTGTAATGACCATGGGCACCAGTGCTCCCAGGGCTTAGAGAGAGCAGGGGCTTGTTGGGGAGGGCAGAGAAATGTCAAAGAGGTGTAGGGTGAAGAAATACATTTCTGCATTTCTTGGCACCATTTGCCGAGGGTTTGGTGGGGTTTTTTTTATTTCTTGGCACAGTTTGCCAAAAAAACGTGACAAGCACATGGTCTTTAAAAAAAAAATTAATAAATATGCTTTGAAAGAAAATAAATATAGTTGAGTAAATAGTCACTCTGTTGCTGAGAGACTCTGGACCAACAGGACTGAAGAAATGCCTTGACAGAGGTACAGATAAGCACCTTTGGAAGCTTCAGTTTAGAGTCAGTGGGTGCTGTCTAAATATGGGATGAGGAGACAGTCCTTGGCCCTAAAGATCCTAGCGGCACAAGTTCATGTGAAAGACAGACAGAAATCACAGAATCACTGATATTTTTGTAGGATTGGTGTGTTTTAAAAACATGTCCATGCATGAGGAATGACGTGGGTACCTGTGCAAAACACACCTTCCCCTGGTTCCTCCTGGATGTCCAAGTGCTTCATGCAGGATTGTAACTTCAGAGTTACAGTTGTGACTCTCACCTCTGGTGTCTAAAATATTCCACTGTACCCAAAAGAGAAGGAAGAAAGGAAGAAGGAAGAAAGAAAGAAGGAAGAAAATGCTTCCTGGTAAGCTCCTGAGCAAGCGTTTTGCCACTGGAGCTGCTCCTATCTGGATTCAAGGAGCTTGGTTGGGAGGTTCCTCTCTCCAAGGAGGAAGCCTCTCCAAGGCTTGTGTTACACTCGCAGTTTGCTAGCAGGCAAGCTGGGTGCTAAAATCAGTTTGATGTAAACTAAGGCATGTGTTTTAGCACCCAGGAAGATTAACTGCTGGAACATATTTCTGAGGGGAGCAATGGAGTCTATTTCTCATAAACCCTTCTGGAAGATATGTATTCCCAAAATGCAAGTTATGGTGCTTCTTGTGACGCGGCTGATGAAACTTATCTGTCCCTGACATGAAAAAACCTTGGTCAGCCTGCATGGCCCACAGTTCTGCACTCAGGGTCTCTCCAGCTGTGGAAGTACCACACCCTGATGGTGCTGGACACTGGAATAGGCTCCCCAGGGCACTGGGCACAGCACCAAACCTGACAGAGTTCAAGAAGCGTTTGGACAATGGGCACATGGTGTGCCTCTTGGGATGTCCTGCGCAGGGCCGGGAGTTAAACTGGATGATCCTTGTGGGTCCCAACTCGGCTGATTCTGTGATTCTATGAAACAGGAACACATAATGTTGTTGCTAACATCTTCTCAGAGATGCCACACTTTCTAGTGTCCAGATTAGTCCATGAGACAGCCTGAGTGTAAGGGAGTTGTGTGGCAGGGTGAGCATAATTAATGCTCTGAGGGTCCTTCCTATGACAGCTTTGGAAGCAAGGATGGTTTCTATCTCTGATGGTTTCAGTTCCTGCACAGCCTTGAGCATTCAAACTCATACTATCAATAGAGCAGGGGGGACTGGTAGCAAGCCTGATCCAAGAGATCCTTGCTCTTTATAAAATATGTCACAGGATCACCAACTTTTACCATATCAGTTTCTACATGAAGGATGTACATGGAGGCAAGTCTGTTTATCAGGGAGATGGTGCTGCTTCTTTCCAACAGCTCCTGGGCCCTGTGGGGTTTGGCTCACATGAACTGGTGTCCTTTGAAGTTTTTCTGCTCCAAGCAGCATTGCAACATTTCTGTGATGCATTGACTTCACGTATGGAAATGCAATTTATTACTGCCATCAGCTTTGGAAGAAACAAAGGCTTTGTTGGGAGTGGCGCCCCATGGATTAGGTGAGTTAGGGAATGCAGAAGATGTCTCCTGAGGTTTATTAGGAAAAGAGAGTAGGGGTATTAAAGTGATGAGCAATGTGCTGCACCAAATGTAAATTCTTTATCAACAGCTTGTGGTTAGCTCCTGTAGCAGATGGCAGCACTCAGGAGAATTAGTGCATTGAGTGGACCCCATGGAACCTCCAAGAAGCTATTTGCTCCTTTTTCTGCCTTGTTGGCTTGTTATGTCCTACAGGGTGAAGCTTTGGAGTACAGCATGAGTTGGGGGACACTGTGCCCTGGCTGTCACTGGTCTTCAAGAGGAGCAGGAGGTGCACAGGTGGTGCTGCTAAGGCAGAGCTGAATCCCACAAGTCAGACTGAGTTGGACCATTTTCTTTATGGGTCTGGCAGATTTCACTTCTGTGGAGGAGGAACTACTCGGTTTGCGTCATTCAACAAGCTGCTTCTGCAGAAATACTCAAGAATACTCTCAGTTTTGTTATTAATCATCCCACATCTGTGGAGAACTTTGGTCCCACCAAAAACTTAAGAAACACAGAATCAGCTGAGTCACACCTTGAGACCCTTTTTCCCATCTGATAGAAAATGTCAGACAGCTGCAAACCATGTTTTGCTGGTTCTGTTGCAGAGGAGGAAACCCCTTGGAGCAGAAAAAGGGTTGCTTTATTGGGCTGTGATGTTGTTGTGAGTCCTCCCCAGGAACACTGGCTGCAGACTGAGTAGAGGACATGGAGTGTCAAGCATAGAGGCATAAAAGTCATGTATTTTTAACTCAATCAGTTCATGCAAAGTCTGGGATGGAGGAACTGTTTGGGTTTTGTGAAAGAGTAGCCCACATTTGAATTTTAACTCCAGATGAATTCACACTCCTTTACTGAACTGCCTGCTGGCTTTTGGCACCATGCCTCTGGGATCTCTGTGCATGTTTATTTGATTAATAATTTGAAGTTGACTCTAGCTATTGCTGCATGGAAGCGTCGTAACACAAAGACTAACAATAAAATTATTGTTGAGCTTCTTTAAAGATCATATAGCAGGCCCACGAATGCAGAATCTTGTTTCTTAAGATAGAGGTGTGCTTATGTAAATTTTCTCTTTTTATGTCTATAAAAAGTTTTCACATGATTCAGGAGAAACCTTGGCTCAGGGGTAAAGCATCTCCCTAGTTATTGCTGGAGATTGTATGTCAGCTGTACAGTTTCTAACATGTTCACACTGGTCAGACTTGAAGTTTCCAGCTCATTTCTTCAAGGTTAAGTTTCTTGAAGTGTTCTCATCCTCCCCAGTGAGTTCCCCCAGGACAAGTAATATTTTGCACTATATGGGAATTGAAGTGATATGCCTCTATCCACTGTTTTGTTAGCTCCATTGTTTGTATGCATTGGATTGCCTAGGAAACCATAATAATCTTGTTAAAATAAAGATTTCATCTCTGTGTGGCATTGGGGCTAGTTCAAAAGCCACGCTAACACTGGCAGCTCAGCACAGAGCACATTAACTTAGAGCATTTCTCCTTCTGGGAGGTGGCTGAGCTCTGGCACCACCCTGCCCTGCCCTGCAGAGCTGGGCACCCACAGCAGCCACAGGTCACTGTGGTGCAGCAGGGCTGGGCTCCAGGGCAGGCCACCTGCAACCCTGTGCAGCTGGAGAGAGCCCTGAGAGAGCCCTGGGTCAGCACCTCCTGCAGGATGAGCCACAGGGAGTCTGTGCAGCAGCAGCTCCCAAGGACACAGAGCCAGCTGCAGCAGGCACCAGCTCAGAGCTGCCTCTCTCAGCCTCCTCTGCACCCACAAGAGTTGGAAGTGGAACCATCTGCATTTCCCTGCCTTTGGGTTGTGGCCAGCTCACTGAATGCACTTTTATAAGCTCTGTTCTGCTTGGTGCTTCCCCAGTTCATGTGCTATTGTGTTTTTCAGTAAGAGTAGGCTGCCTTCTCTTCTGGCTCACTGGGAGACCCCTCTGGTGTAGGTTTTCCCCGAGGGAATCTCCATCATCCTTTCCACAGAGCTGTCCCAAGTGGCTGGGGCTGGAGTGGCCAGACCCATCATCCAATGCTCAGGATGCTGAGACTCTGGGGTTGGCTGTTCCTCCTCTCTTGGTCACAGCTTTCAGTTTTTGGGTTGTGTCAGGTCATTTGTAGGTACGTAGTTAAGAAATGAAACCATTTCTGTGGCCTCTGCTGACGTCCAGCAACTCCTTCAAACATCCCCATCCTTTCTTCTCTTCCCTGGCTCTTAATTTGCACTTTAAAGAGCAGGCTGCTGCTCGGAAGGCAACTGAGTTGCTGATGGAATAAAACCTATCCCAGTTTGAAGATAATCAACAAAGTTAGTCCATGAAACAATTTCTAAGATATAAACAAGATCAAAGCACTATCAGATGTGGACGCCAAAGGAGTAGGCTTTGATAATTTAATCTACCAAATTAACAATTTGGGGGCATTTGATTTGTTATTTCTGCAAATTAGAGGCCAGATGCTGCTGCTCTTAGTTTTTAATCTCTTAAAAATAGAAGAGATTACTGCCAGAGGAGTGTGCTGCTCAGACTGAGTGATGCTGGTTAACCCTTTCTGTAAATCATTTTAATTGCAGTTTGCTGCTTCTTTCTGTGACAATACAACCCTGTGCTCAGTGTGGTGTTCCAGACAGGTGAGCCCATCAGAGCTGCCTGGTGCAGTAGAAAAGACTCCTTGTGGTCTTGGTGACTTCTTCCTTTGATTTATACATTTCTGTCTCTCATATTTTTCTGCTCTTATTCCTGCTCTCAGCCCAAGCAGGTCCATCCTGCGTTTTCAGTCTTTTCATTTCAGGAGACACTGGCTGGACTGGTGCTTCTCCAGTATTCTCTGGAGAAAAGAAAATGAGTCTGGCACTGATAAAAGCTGCTCACCTCATGCCACTGGGTGGAGGAGGCTGGATTATATGATGGGCAAGTCTGTGTTTATGTATTTCTGATGGGATTAAAGAGCCTGTGTTTGACCTGAACAGTTCCCATGCTTTGGGCTGTTTGAAAAACCTCCCTGGGGGAAGGGAGGTGTCTTCAAGGGGCAGAGAGTTTTCTGTTATGTAAAATAATAGAGAATAAGCTCTTGTGTTACAATTATGTTTTACTGTCTGTATTTGCTCAGCCCAAATTAATTCAGCATGTTTTCAGGCCACGAGAACCTAGCTGAGCCCTGCCAGAAGTCAGCAGCAAATTTGGTAGTAGATACATTCTTTTCTTTCAGCAGTGAAAACACATTAAAGCTCAGGAGAGCAGCCCCTAGTGGGAAAAGTTTCATCCTGGAAGGGAGATTTGGAAAAATTCCTAACTGTGGGGCAGAAAGCCTGCGAGAAACAATGAGATGATACATCTCCTGCTGCTGCTCTGCTCTCTTCTCACTCTCCTGAAAGCTGGCGTTGAAACACTTCTTCCTCTTCTGCTGACAAGTGCTTATTATGGCCTGATTTTTGGTGAGAGAAAATTTGGGAGTGTCTTTGTTTCTCATTATCAGCCCAGGCCTTTCCCCAACTACACACAGCCAGCACCCTCCTCCCAGGTAATCCTGGTATTTCATCTCCTGCAAACGATGCCTTTGGGTGCTGATGAGGCAGCACGTGTGTCCCCACTCAGCTGTGGCCTTACAGAAGGACCAGCACCAGCACCCTGACCTTTTGCACCAGCTCACACTGAAAAAGGGAATTACTGTATCCTGCAGTGTTGCAGAGGACACCAGGATACCCTGGACTCCTTCATCTCCTTCAGTCATTTTGGACTCGATGATCTGGAAGGTCTTTGCCAACCTTAATGATTCTCTTTTCACCTGTCTCCTGATTAGCACAGGACAGAAGAAATGGGGAGATACCCTTGGGAAACTTGATCCACTTTCCACTTAGCAGGAGCAGGACAAACCTGGGACAAAGCACTCACTCAGGACAGCACCTCTGTCCTTCCAGCACTGAAGAGTGTCCTGAGCTGGTGCCTCTGTTTGCAGCACCCATTCCATTTGCCCACTCCAAGCAGAAAAAGGACTTTTTAACCACATCACCAGAACTGGCAGCAGGGGTTTCTGGTGTTTTGGAGGGTTTTTAATTTAAAAAAATCCAGATAGTTAACAGGCCTTTGGAGTCTGTCTCACCCATTTGTCAGACACACATAAAAATAACAACCCTGCTGTGTTTTGAGTCCCAGGGGAGCTGCCTGAGCTAAGCCTCAGCACAAGGAAGGTAGTGCTGAAGGAATGCTTGGAAGAGTTTCACAGCAGGAGGAAGAAATCATTAACCACCTCAGGTGATGGTTGCTGGGCTCTGGCAGCCTGCAGCTACATGCCAGGCTGCTGGGTTTGTATCAGAGGAACTGCAAATTGTGGATGGGCTGAATGATGGAGCTCTGCTGCAATGTCATCCCTTGGTGGGGTGGGAAAACCTGCTGCCCAATCCTTCAAGGAGATAAGAGAAATGAAAGCCCAGACGTACCAGCTCAATTAGCATTCAGTTTTCCATATAGCCATAGCAGTAAATTAACCAGAGATAAAGAACCTGAATACATTCATTTTTCTGTCAGGATCCTCTCTCACACAGCTGTGGTGCTGCAAGAAGTTTCCCTTTGTTCATGCCTGGAGGGGCAGCCACACCCCCGTGGTTTTGGGGCTGGGTAGAGCAGGGAATGCCATGTTCCCCTGCACTGGCACTGGCAGTGTTGCTGGTAGCATGTAAAGCACCACAATTAGCTCCACAGGGGTTGAGCATGTGTTTTACAGTCCCATTAATAACAACCATTTATTTGTTATTGCAGCACACCAACAAGGCTGCAATCTATCAGGTGTATACAGGACATGAAATTATAGATTATAGGTGTGCAGAAACTTGGATGAGGAGGAAGGAATTATTTGTAAAATCTCCTGATTTTTATAAATACACTAATTTTCCTGGGGGCAGTTTGGTATCTACTACTTGCTGTGTGCAAGCAGCAATGTACCCTTGGGACACTGGGGACCTCTCACCTCTCATGCTTGCCACCAAAAACCTTTTCTGTGTATTGCTGAGGTTGGATGTCCAAAACCACATCACACACAGCCCCTGTAAGTGCAGGGCATTGGATGTTTGCTGGGAGGGGGTTCAGCACTGCCTGGGGCTCAGCAGGATGAGCCCCAGTGTGGAGACCAGGACCAGCAGCATGGGACAGTTAAAGTCAGTGCTCCTAAAAGCTGCCTTTCAAAAAAACATTTCCAAATCTGTCTGAAATCATTCAGAAAATGTTTAATGGTTCATGTTAAACCAATAGCTGAAATACAAAGGCTGGTGTTTCCAGTGTCACCCCTAAATAACTCCCACACACCCCACGGGAGTCGTGACACTGAAGAAGCACAAAACCCACGACAGGCAAAGGCAAAACAAAAGCAAAATGCAAACAAAGACCCCCAATCCCACAAAGTTCAGTTCTCAGAACTCATTTAACTTGTGTGACCTCTTCCCATTGACTCCTGGAAGACAATCAGCATGCTGCAAATTAAGCCCAGGCACAGATGTTGTTCCTGAAAATGTCTATTTGTGGAACAAATTATTTATAATAGGCAATGGCACCTGTGTCAATTGAAGGAAGCACCAGGCGAGGATAATGGGTCTGAGCTTTATAGTCTGAGCTGCTGTGGGGCTCCAGGTGAGCTCCCCATGAGCAGGGTGGTGGCTCTGCAGCCCTGGGGAGGCAGGGGGGAGTCACAGCCTCCCTACTCCTTGCCTCAAGGATGCTCAGTCTGTCAATCCATGGCCAAATGTAGTGCTCTGGTAATTTTAGTGGGAATGTTTTTTGCATCACCAAGCCCCAGGCCTGCCTTTTGCAGTTCATGGGGTATTTTAAATGTAGAAATAGAAATCCCGTGTGATAACCCCGAAATTCTTTCAGGAATTACTGGCACTCAGTTGTAAGACTGAAACAGCAAAGAGGAGGTAATAAAACTCTGGCAGTATAGGGAGAGAAGTTTAATATTTTAAATTCTGAAAAGATTTAAGGTCTTTGATCCCAATAAATTTAGTTGGGGTCCTCTTCATGCCTTCCTGACCTCAGCTATAGAGTAACTCCTGAAGCTCCAGAGGTCCCTGAGCCTTAATATTAAATTTTGCAACACTTCTGACTGCAAGCAGCCAGGAGATGCCACACAGGTTGTGAGCCACAGGAGGGGAAAGCTTTTGTCGCCATAAAATCATTCTTTTTTCCTCTCTCACAGAAGATAGGGCCACAAATGCAGTGTTCACACATGGGCACTGCCAGCAAGGGCTGTGAGATTTAACCCTCTTGTGCTTGGGGGTTTTTTGCTGTTGTGCTGCTGAATTCTAATCATTAATAGCAAAAGCTTTAAGAAACACAGGAATTTTGGTTTGAAAACCATGTTTATGTGTGCATTGTTTAAATCAATAGCTTTTTCTTACTAATGGCAGCAGAATGAAGTAATTGCAAAACTCAGTATTGTGACAAATTGATATTTTTCATATCAAAACAAATGGAAACCTCCAAGCTGACTGGATTAATTTGAAGAAGCCAATGTTACAGCATTTTTATTTGCTTTTATGTGTGGAAATTCAGTGTCATCTAATTTTTGCTACTTTTTGTGCAATTTCATGTTTGTTGAAACCACCGCTTTCCAATCTTCTCCTTCCCCTGGGATAGCCCAGTGCTAAAACCCTAAAACACACATAATTTTTCAGTAAAAGCAATTACTGGTTTTGCTTTGTTTATAGTGGAGATCAGCAGTACTTGATAGCCTACCTAAATTATCACAGATTCGATTTTTATGTAGTGTGAAATTATCGGCGAATCAAACCCTCCACCGTGGCAGATGACTCAAGATTGTAATAAATACTCTGGATGAAGAATTCTCCTATGTGTTCTTCATGCCTTCCTCTTACCTGCCAAACATTTCCTCAGGATCAGTGGGTGCTGTAGAAGAAGTCAGGAAATGTGCAGAGAGCTCTGATCCCTCACCCCTGCAGCGAGGGAGACGTTCAGATGGTGCTGGTTGATGTTTCCTCTCACTGGGGAAATAAAAAGCAGGTTTGTGTAGGATGAGACCTTTGAAGTGAGACGTCCTGGGATGGTGTGCACTCTTATCTGTGCAATAAATATGTGATTTTTATATTCAGTGGCACATGGTTACTGAAAGGCCTCTGAATTGCTGAAGAAAAGTAATTTAATTGAAGTCAAACATGCAAATACGAGGCAGACCCAAAAATAAAGAAATTAAGTATATTCAGCTGATCTTATTCTAGCAAGGGATTTATTTTTAACTTTATGATTATGGATTTTTATAGTGTCAGATCAACATAAAGGGCTTTTCTTCACAGAGAGAGCAGAACAGAGGAAGTCCAAGTAAATGAGATCCAGTGTCTTTCAAGGAGGCAGTGGTAAACATGTTCTACAAGATGGAAAAGTTCAAATATAAACTAACTATGCTTGCTGTGGAGAGAGAAAAGAGGTCGTGGATTATGTTTGAGAAGACAGCTGGTTAAAGACCAAAATCAGTATTGTTATCCCCAAAGTCTGCCACAGTGATATTTCAGAAAGCCATTCAAGCCTCACATGGCACAGACTGACAAAAATAAATCTGATAGAGATAACTCAGTTTAAAACCAGACAGCCAAGGCCCTTTAGATATATCAGAACCTCCCCTGGAAATGGAAAAAGATGAGGGACAAGGAAGAAGAAGAGCATTTTGGGGAGAAAGTTCCACAAAACAAATGACAGTGGCTGTGGTTGTGCCAGTGAACCTCCAGGCGGGCAGGGCACTTGCCTGGGATCTGTGTGGGATTTTTGGCTGCCACAGGGAGCCACTCTCCCTCCTCTGCTTGCACTGCCCATGCCTTGGTGTCCTCAAGGGCTTCAGATAAGATTAGTACAGAGACATGAGTCTTGTGGTTCAAGGCACACTTGTCTTGCAGCTAACTGTCACCCTGCTAATGAAAATAGTTTTCTTTTTAATAACAATACTTCAGCATCATGGTCCAAGTGTCAGCCCGAGTCAACCTTTAAAACAGCCTATTTGAAGAGGATTAGAAAAAGGAGTGCTGTTAGATGAGGCCAACTGATAGAAATGCCAAGGGCTAAAACAGTAATTAGACTTAGTTCAAGCTTTCAGTAACACACCTAAAGTTAGTTCCAAAGTGCACACTCCACCTCTGGATGCTCTGTGTGTGTGTTCCTCAAGTGGTCTCATCCCAGTGTCTGTCACACAGCCCTTGTATCTGAGTGCAGAGGAGCAGAGAGGTAGGGCATGGCTTGCTCTGCTTAGAACTGAACCCCCATTTTTCTCTCCCACCTTTGGGCTGAATCACCAGGATTTGTGTTGTTGGTGCTGTGGTCAAGGAGCCATCAGACACCAATTGCCCCATCCTGAGGTGCAGAGAAGCTTCACACCTGCACATTCTATTCCCAGGCAAATGTAGGTGACTTTTGTTCCCAGCCACCTGCATTCAGGTGCTTCCCCCTGAAAAGTGTCAGGAAGAGTGGAGCAGGTCCTGCCCAGAGGGGTGGCTGTTAGGATTGTAGAGCTGTGTAATAAAAAAAAAAAAAATCAGCACAAACATGTTCTGCTTTAATGTTGTTACAGATTAGTTCATTCCAAGGCAGTTCTTTAAGGAAACAGCTTTTGTTTTCTCATTTGTTGAGGATGAATTGGTACAGTGGTTTCCATGGGTACAGTGGGGTCATTTATTCAATAGATCTCTAATAAATAAGTTGCAGCTATTTGGCTTCTTGTTCCGAACTCATTTTAGCTTCTGGACATGCAGCACCATTCTGCTGATATTTTATGACCAGCTTTTCTATTATTTTTTAACATATTGTCTAAGTGGTTCCATGAGCAGTAGAACTAATGAAATCTGTTTTTCTAGGGCTTCGTATTTCATGCACAATTGACTTCCATGTCAGGGAAGGTGCAGGGTCCCACTGAAGCTGTTCCTGAACTCTGTGTTTGCAGTGGCTGTCCCCTGCATATTCTTCTCAGGAATCAATGAGACAAAGGCTCTCTGAGCCTTTCCCATGCAGAATTTCTTGGCTCAGAGGCTGCTGAGGCCCTGGCACAGTTGCCCAGAGAAGCTGTGGCTGCCCCATCCCTGGAAGTGTCCAGGGCCAGGTTGGACAGGGTCCTGAGTGACCTGGTCTCTGGTGGCTGGTGTCCCTGTCCATGGCAGGTGGGTTGTAACTGGATGGTCTTTCAGGTCCCTTTGACCCAAACCATTCTGTGATTTTATGACTCCACAACACTGAGAGTGTCTCTCCTCCCTGGCCTGCACTCCTTCATTTCCTAAGCCTGGCAGGAGTGTGTTAATACCCATCTCATTCAGTCTCTTTGATAATCCTCCTTTAAATCCACCAGCACGTTCAGCCCCACCCTAGAGGATGAACTAGCACAGATATGAAACTCTGCTCTTTTTTTCCCCCTTTCTTTTAACTTGTTCAGTCCACTTGCACAGATTCCCACGTGCACAGATTTCTATGTGCACATATGAGCTTGTTACACATGGCCAGCTATGTGAGACTGCACACAAAAAACCTCACCAAGGAGCATCAGCACCTCTGTCATCAACTCAGCACCTCTGTCCCCAACTCAGCTCCCCGTTTGCAGCCCCACAAAGCAGCAGTGGTTTGTATCACTGCAGGACACTGATGGAAGGAATTGAAGCAGGAGCAAGCTCCCAAATGCCAAGGGTTTCCTTCCCCAGGCATTTGTTATGAAGGGCAGGGAGGTGGTCCCACAGAGTAGCATGTTAATTTAATTAATTAGGGGAGACTGAAGCTTGAGGCCTCCATGTGTGTGATGTGAGAAGTGCATGTGAGTCAGTGAAAGGAAACATCTCTGGATGACTGGCACAACTTCCATGTGGTGCTGAAGGAAGGCCTGGGCAGATGGATCATGCACAGCAACTCCTCTGTTGGTTGTGTAGGAGAATGATAACAGCAAAGGATCAGGGCAACAGTGTCAAAAGCTTTGAAAACTGAAGGTTTGGTTATCCCTGGTGTGAAATGGGGGTAGGGGAGTGTCTCCTCATAGATCATTACCTCACTGATACTGGCACACAAATGCCACCCCTTCCCTGTAGTTCTTGTCCTTTCCTGTGTGCAGAGTGCAATGCTGTGAGCCCTGCAGTGTGTCTGAGGGACACAGGGAGCTGGAATGAACTGAGATTACCCTTCAACTTCCTAAAGAGCCCAGTTACTTTTTCTCCCTTCAAAGAGGTCAGAGCGGTGTAAACACAAAGTCGCCAAGCATGTAGCTGAAATGAGAATTAAAAGGGAAAGAAATCAGCTCCAAAAATTGCTGGTTACGTGCAGCAGTTCCATGGTGGAAATGGGAATTTCAGACAAGGCACTGTCAGAGAGTGCCCAGTCAAGGTCTGGTCCTCCTCCAGTCAGCTGCTTCCACATCTGTGATTTTTAGGGCTGGGAGTGCTCTTCTGCTCCCCTAAACAATGGGAATGGTCATTCAGTTTGCTTTCTGTGATTTAAACTGCCCAGAATTGTACTCATGTCCTTTTGAAAAGCTCACACAACCCAAAATTGGTTCCTCCAAGCCAGACACAGATTGGCTTACTCAGAGGACATTCTCTGGGGAATATCCATCACTTCACCACTACTATTTTCTCCTCAGCACACCAGGAATTTATATGACTGTTTTACAGTCAGCAAGTTAAAAGCAGAGTTCAGCTGAAACAGCTGGGTGGGCCATTGATCTGAACCCAGATGGAGCATCCTAAGGGAATTAAAGGCAAATTGTTGAATTACCCAGCACCACAACAGGCATAGAAACGTCAATATATAGGATGGGCTCTCCTGACCAGAGAGCCTTAATGAGGGCACTGCTCAGGCTGTCTTGTTATCTGTTGCCTCTGCCCAGGGCTGACACTAAGCTGCATTTATTATAATTGTTGTTGTTTCAGTGGTAGTATAATTTTGTAGGTTTCCATGGATTCAGTTACAGGCAGAAGAGATGTTCAGGTCTCACTCACTGGTGTGTTTGTAAAGAAGAAGCTGGATCTGTGTCACCTGGACAAGCTGTTACTGAGCAGGGCTATGCTTCACCCAGTGTGAGCTCCTGTCCAGAAAGCACTTCTGTACATCAGCAAACAGTGGTGCAGCACACAGCTTTTCATTAACAGGAGGTACATAATTACTGTCCTAATCAAGTTAATCACTGAGCTTCTGGGTTATGGAAGATCTCTGGAGATGCACTGAGGCAGAGCAAGGTCACAGAAGGGTATTTGCATCAGGAAGAGAGTTCTGGTTGGGGGGACAGTGCCAGAAAGAGGAGCTTGGCCAAGCCCCAGGTCCTGGTTGTAGGAAGCTGCAGGTGCCCAGTCCCTGGTGAGCCAAGCAGGACCCAGCAGTGGCTCTGGGCTGGCTGTGGTGGCTCTGTGCTCTGAGTCTTCTTTTCCCAGAGAACAAAATTCACTCTGATCTTTGCCTCCATCTTGAGAGCATCCTGAGCAATTGGGGTAATGGCAAATAGTGAGGCTCCCCCTGGCTAACAGAGAAAGTTCCAGAGGTATCCTGTGTGCCTTCTGCCCCATGAATGTTCTGTGGTTCCTCTCCTACCCTCTGTGTTGTTGGCTTTGTTTCATGTCCACCCAGTGGAGTTGCTTTTTTTCTGATTTGATCATCTTCTGCATTAATTTTAGTCCTCAGCATCCAGGACATTTTGTAACAGGAGTCAGGTTTTCCATAACTTGGCTGTTTAAAGTAGTGTTTCCTTTTGTCTGTTCTAAATCTTCTGCCAGATCTGAGATTGTTTGGATTGGCTTCAAACACTTGTGGTTAGAGGAAAAGGTGAATCCAACATCTCTGTGCATCCCTATAAATTCATTAATTTATCAAGGTCTTTAATGAGGATTTTAATCTATATTCATGGGAGGACATTTTAAAGAGATCAGAATGTATTACTCATGTCCAATTCACCAGTGCAATGTACTTGGTACAAAAATCTGACAGGAAAAAAAGGCAAGTTTTATGTTGGTTAAGTGAATCGAGCACATGCTTGTAACAAGTATCCATTCCTCCCATCATTCAAGTTTGGACCAGAGCCAGAGATGCTTCAAAAGCAGCAGAAACCCCAACTCAGGCAGGAGGAGTGTGCCAGCATCTCAGGGTAACCAAAGCCATTTTTAGTTGTTGTAAATGAATTTTTAAAAGGAGGAGCACGTGTAGTTTCCTCTCTGTTTTTTCCCAAGCGTAGCTGCAGCCAGAGTGCAGTTAAACGTTCTGGTTCCCAGCTAATATTTCCTTTAAGGTGCATTTTTGATCTCTGTTCCATAAGCTGGATGTCAGCCAGGGGCAGATGCAGGTGTCCTCAGTCACTGATGTGTCCAGCTGATGTCCTGAGGGACACCCAGGCAGGTTGTCTTCCAAGGTTTTATCATGCCTGCAGATTTGAAAGTGATTTATGTTGGATTGATACAAATTTCAAATACGTGTGTTATGTGTACATCTCAGAATGGAATTAGGGAGGATGGAAAATGAGACATTTCTCAACTTTTTGCAGATTTTTTCCCAAGCCTTCACAATTGTATTTCCTCCAGATGAGTTTTAAATGCCCATTGGCAGTGTGGAGGTGACTGCCAATATCCCAAAGCAAATAGATTTTGTGGCAGATTTTCCATGCTGGTCACAATCATGATGCAACTTATGCACCAGTAATAAATCAAACCAGTAATATGTAATGTGTATAGTCCACAAACTAAAAAAATATTTATGTCTGTTAGAAAATATATTCAGACATAATTATAAAAGGTCTAAGTACTGGACAAGGTCTTTTTTCTACCTCAATGAAATTAAGCAAAATCAGCCAGTAGTAATTCAGTAGTAGCACAGCTACAGCTTAGATGTCTGTAGGCTGTGGTATCTCAGTGTTTAACTCATTCTAGTTTTGAACTGATCCTCTTCTTGAGGCTTTCAACACCAAGTCAAGGACACTTGAGCTAGGACTGGTCTGGTGCCACATCTGCATCCATCTATTTAGAAAAAGTGCTTCTGCTTAGGTGTTTTTCTGTGATCTAACACTCCCTGAGTCCTCAACCACCTCTCCTGGGCTGCAGCCAGCACTGCCTGTGGGTTTCAGGTGGGCTGCAGCCAAGCAAAGCTCCCAAGCTCAGAGAATCCAGTGGTTTTATCCCAGGCTGGCTAGAGCCAGTATATGCTTAGCAACCTTTAAAAAAAACAGCAAACACTTTAGGGAAAGGTTGGATAAGCTAAGCTTAAATCTCCTTTTAGGACTGGTTTCTAAGTGGCTTTGTATTTTAAAACAGAAGTAGTTAAATAGTGCTGGGGTCTTTTGAAAATCTGTCTTTATCTAGATTTTTATCTTTGGACAAGGTGAAGTTAGAGGTGTTTAACAGAGCAGCTGCCATCAGATGGGGCAGAAAATAAAATTTGCTACTGAATTTATTATTGTAATATCTGCCAGGGAACATGAATTTCTTTTCCTCAACAATTGCTGAAATCTGTGTCTTTTGGAGCAGGCACCTGGGTAAAGAAGTACTATGTGGTTATCCCCAGGAAAATCCCCATGCATCGAAGGGCTGAGGGAGTGCTTTGATATCCACATCTTTCTGACTCTTCCTAATTTCTAAAAGTGTGCTTTAATGTCTTAATATCATTTCAGAGTAGCTGTATATAAGATACCCATATTTCATCTATCCTAGAATAGCAGTTGAGGCTGATTTGTTTGTGATTCCAATAACAGATGTGCATTCCTTTGTCTGTGTGTCCACCCTGCCCACTCCCAGCTGTCAGAGGTTCACACTTGCTGCATTCTTCAGGTTGCATCTCAACATGAGCTGTCCACAGGCATCTCTACCTGCTCCTCCTTTTCATACTGGCTCCATGGGGGCAAAATATTCTTACAAACAGGCAAGTTATTTTCTGAAGGCACTGAAGGAGAGAACACTACAGATTAAGGGCTTTATACAGACTTAGATAAAGTGCTGCAATAATAACAGGGGAACTTACCCTGTCTGGAATATTATCCCCACAGCCAGTAATTCCTCTCCTCCTTATTCCTTTGGGAAAGCCCATGTGTCACATACTCAAGATTCTCAGAGATTCAAGGACCATGTGTCTTAGCTACTCCAGACTGCAAAAATGCAGTGGCAAGCATAGATCCAAAAGATCTAATTAACCCAACAATAAATAGATTGTCTAGAGGCCATTTGGAGCAGAGGCCAACACTAATGAAGAAGATAAAAAGCCAAAGTCAGTTCTGTCTTACTGCCACAGCTTTTGCAAAAACTCAGACAAGGAGTTTTGATCTGTAAAACCATCTAATGGGGATGCTCAAGCCCCTCTGTGAATGCAGAAAGGGTCAATAATAGACACAAACTATGGGGTTGTTCCCTCTGCTTGTTTTTTGCAGAGACAAATACATATAATTCTAAAGAAGCAATAATCCACTGATATTTTTCTGTATTAAAATAATACTGGAGAGAGCCTGCCTGAGTGACAAATTGGTTCATGGTATATTTTATATGTAAGGAAGAAGTTGAAATATGTGTATTGAAATGTATAAAGGGTTCATTATTTATAAGTTTCATCCTTGAGCAGTGGGTGTGGGAGCAAGGGAAGCACCCCGAGGTGTTGTGCAGGTTAAGGGGCAGCTCTCTGGAGCTTGCTGAAAGGGGCAGAAAGCCACACTCAGCTTCAGTGAGGCTGGTTGGGATGGTGTTCCTGGGCAAGTGAGCACCTTCATGGGCACATCCTGAGCAGCTCCACTGCTCATCTCATTCCTGCCACATCTCTGCAGCTCCTCACCAGCTGCAGTAAAGGAGCACTTCTTTCTGGAGTGAAAAATGCCTTTGCTCCAGAGGTGTGTGCTGTATCCAGGGTGTATATCACACCTTTTAAAACTGCCAGCAGCCCTCAGTATTGTTAAATTCCCGAGTTTATTTTACCCGTGGAGAAATGGAGTCCCTTCAGGTCTTACTGAGTAAACCTGGAAAGGAACAGGCAGTATTAGCAATTAATTTTAGTGCCTTTATGTTCCTGTCAGTGATAGCTGTGGTGCTTATTGGTTTGCTTTTAAATGCAGGCTTTCTCGGAGGAAAAAAATGAGAGCTAAATTTATCTCACAAAATTTCATTTATCCAAAAGTTCAGCTTGCTCTGGCTCAGTTATCCCAACTCCTACTACAGCCCAGAGGGAGAGGAGTGGCTGTAAAGAAGAGCTCAGCTCATGCTGAACAGGGAGGTGCCTGCCCTTCCTCAAGTGGGGACTGAGCTGCCAGGTCAGACTTGACTCCCATGTTATGAATCCCACCCACACATCTCCCCAGCCCTTATCTAACAGAGAGGTTGCTCTGAAATCTGGTTGATAAGAGCCTGCTGGGGCAATATTTGCAGTTCATCATTTGCTGCGAGTCTCTGATTTGTAGCACAGGTATATTTAGAAGGTGCCATGATTAAAATCCCTTGCCAGCTCAGATCCCAGGAAAACACGTGGGTAAAATAATCTTAAGATTCACATCTCTTGTATTTGCTTATCCCACCCTTGATGCAAACAGAGCAAATCCCCTATACAGGGGCTTTCAGTCTGCAGGAGGTTTCCTCACAGCAGCACAGCTCTTCATTCTCTGCCAGCCAGGCTGGGGGGGGTACAGGGAACAAGGGTGGAATTAGATGTTGAAAAAACCCTGTGAAGACTCTGGCCTAGGTGCAGCTGGTCTTTGGTTCTCACACATTCTCACACAGTGCACTGGTGCCTGGGAGCAGCACTGCAGCCCTGCTGCCCTGCTCAGTGCCACACAGAACAGGACACCTCAGTGACACCTCCTGCTCCCTCATCCCACCCCTGCAGCGCCAGTGCACCTCCCTGTGTGCAGCCTGGAGCAGCTCAGAGCCTCCCTCACCCACACCTGCCCTGGCTCCCAAGTTCCCAACGTGGAAATTCCAAGCCTGAACAGTCAAGGACTTACCAAGCAGCTGGCAGAATGTGTTGTGGCATTTTATATCCCAGGGGGTGTGTGGTGCCTGGAATTCCTCCCCAGGCAGGTGCAGGCTGCTTGCTCCAGCTCCCTCCTTGTTGTCACACTGCTGTGGCAGGCTCAGGATATCCAAGGGGAGGATGCTGACTCCTGTTAAGGCTGCAGCCTGTGCACAGGCGTCCTGGGTTGTAGCATAAGATATGCACAAAGTATTCTATCACCATCTTCATCAACTGTTGAAACCAATTGTTGAAG
>JBBMKD010000013.1:23539722-23554212 GCA_037834095.1 Argya squamiceps | reverse complement strand
CCAGACCTTTCTACGGGATCACTGCTTCCATCATCCCACTCAGGTTGTATTCTGACTCTGTCAGTAGTCTTTTGTATCGTTGCATTTATTTTTATTTTATCCTTTTTTTTCTTCTTCCTATTAAATAGTATTTCTGACTTGGAACCTCTCACTCGTTTTGCTTTCAAACCACTACAACAGGCTTTGCTTCTACATCCTGCCACTCCTACAGGTCATTTTTGTGTTCTTTACCCCCAGCTCCAAGTGTCTCTGAAGATTTGTTGAACTTGATTTCAGGGATGTCTTAAGGTTTGCACAGAGCTGTTTCCAAGGGTCATCAGGATGGAAATACTGAGCACATTGGGATCATCAAAGCCTAAAGTGGTTTCTTCACCAGCCATGTTTTGGAGAGAGTGCTGCTGGGGCTGGAGAGGGTCTCTGTGGCTGTGCTTGTGACACCCAGACTTGTTGCTGTCACTTTGGGTGACACCCTGCTGGTCCCTAGTGCTTATCAGGGGGACAAACAGAATATCCAGCTTCCCACTGTTCTGGGGTTAGGGCCAGCTCTTTCCTCTGGGGAGCTTCCCTGCCAGGGAACATCTTCCACTCCCTTGTTTTGATAGCTGGATCCAGTCCTGCTTGACTTAGATAAAGGCAACCTGTCTTGGAAAGTGGTAGAAACAGGGGAGAGGCAATATGCAGAAGGAGAAATATAGCTGCAAATAATTACATCTCTCTGCCATTCAACACAATGAAATGAAAATGTTATCCAAGCCCTGGCAGAAAAGGTGCTGTTTCTTTGGAGTGACTGGAGGTGCTTCCTCTCCTCACTAGCAGAGCCCTGTTCCAAACAGCATTTTCATGCAACAGCATCTCACTTTTGCAGGAAAAGGTTTTGGTTTTCTCAAAAAACTCTCCTTTTCCCTACCACAAGGAACAAGCTGTCTGCTGAATGTCCCAGTCTAAACCAGTTTAAGGAAGGCCAGCTTTTGCTCTTACCCCAAGGCAGCTTGAGGAAGAGATTGCAGAGATTGAGTCAAACCCTATATCCAAAGCCTGCTTTCACTGTTGCTCGTGGTGTGTCTGTTCTATCAACTAATCCATCTCAGGAGACTTCAAAGACATTTGCATCTGTGCCTTGAGTAGTTAATTAAGCTGAGGAAGATGGAAATTACTAAAGGAATTATCAGGTGAACTAGCTAAGGGGGAGGCAGCAATACACTGTGTTGAAAGATGAACTCCTGGGCTGGAGGGAGGTCCCAGTTGTGGTTCTCAAGACAGGCCCAGACCCCATCCTGGTTAACAGCCCCATTAAAAACTGGCACAAATGATAGGAAATGCAGTCATGAGATTAATTGGTGGTATAGTGCTGGGAAAAGCTGTCACTGTTGAAGAGGATAGTGGATAACCATGACAACCAAAATAATAGAAATAGGGGTGAAATTCAATATTTCAGAGTTAGGCATACAGCTGGAGATTAATTGGTTGGAAATAGCAAGGGGGAGAATTAGGGAGGTACCAGTTGGTGGCAGAAAGTCTGTGAAATGCTAATGTGGTGCCTTCCTAAAAAAGGCAAGTGCAGTCCTTGCAGCATTCACAGTGTTACTGCCAGTGAAGGAAAGGAGATGTTCTTTGTGCTTCTGACCACCCACAGCTAAGAAGAGTTATGCCAAGCAGAAGAGGTGAGGAAAAGAGCTAGTGGGGTGATCCAGAGGACTGGAGAGCCTGTAAAGAGGGGAAAGTAACTTTGTTTGTGTAGGAAGGCAGCATGGATGCTGAGAAAGTGTGAGACTTGGTGTGTAAATGTCTCAAAGAATGAACTCCAGAAAAAAAAAAAAACAACAATGGAAGCTACAGGACCATATTGGCAAGGACCAAGTGGACAAAGAATGAACTTGAACCAGAAATTGAGAAATCTTATCAGAGGAGGTGCCCAGGACCAAGCTTTCAGCGGGATTGAGGTCAAAGTTTTAAAGTGCTTTTGTGCTGGGCACTGGGCAGGTTTAGGAGAGTACAAAATTGATCTTGCGTGGCAGAGCTGGCACTTTTTGTCTCATTGACACACAACATCTCTTCAGTTCTGTGTTCCCACACAGTTCTCAGCACACACTCCCAGGACACTGTGCAGAGGAAATATCAGTAAAGTGGCTCTTTGGAGCAAATCCTAAAACTTTTGAAGTTGTATTACCTCAAGGAATCATAATTCTTGCATCCTAGCACGTTCATTCACACTGCTCATCCTTTGGCTTCTAGGGAAAAGCTGATTTTATCTCCATTTGTTTGGGTTGGGGTTTTTTTTGTTGTTGTTTTTTTGTTGGTGGTATTGGGGTTTGGTTTGTTTTGTTTTTTGCAATCTGAGTCTTGGTTTATCCTGATGCCTCTTTGGTCACAGCCACCAAAGAGGGGCATTGGGAGGGATGTACATGGGAGTGATCCCATGTACAGCAGAGAAGGGACTGTGTTCTCCAGGGTGGCTCAGGACTGAGGAAACAGCTCCAGAGCAGCAGTTTTACAGGAGTGTGAAGCTGTGAGGAGAGAGGTGACCCCCCAGGAAAATGGATGTGCTGCATCCAGGGCTGTCTGCACATGGAGCCTCAGTCACTCAGTCTCACTGTGGTGATTTCCTGTGGAAGGACACAGCCAAGGTATGAACCAGAGTGTATCACTGCTCTTGGATTGATACCAGCTCTTCAGCACAGCCATGGGTAGTACTTAAATTGGTAATAACAATTTTATAAATAGTCATTGTACTTGCTGAAGTGAATAAAACAGACATGAAGGCATTAGATTTGGATTTTAATGGCTTAAACCTGTTGCTGCATTATTCCCTCCTAATAGTAGGTTGGCTGCAAGAACAGCATCAGAACCAACTGGAGAACCAATCTGGTGTTGGGAAGTGCAGCAGGGTATTCAATGGGAGCTCAGCCCAGGAACAGAGTCTTCCTCAGCCCAACAGGGCTGGCACTGAGCAGGAGCTCTGCTGTAGCAGACATCTCCATCCTGGTTCTTTCCCTGCTTTGGCTGGGCTTCAGGACATCACAGAAGCAACTACAATTCCTCTGCTGTTCTCAGTCCACTGCTGACACACAGCAGTTTGTTCATGGTGAATTTCCCCAGCCCAGCCATGGCTCTGGCCCTGTGTGAGTTCCACCACAGGCTCATGTGCTCGCTCAAAACTGAGAAATTACAACACTGGATCTGATGCTTCCTCCTCCTCATGCTGTTGTCCCCACCTCCATCTGTCCTGGCAGTTCATGGCAAGGCCTCAGACCACAGAGGCCAAGCTGTCTGACCAGCAGGAGGGTTTAAATTTCATCCCTTGCTGCAAAACTTGTGCAGCATTTTCACAAGAACACCATTGGTGTTCCTCCAGTCTCAACTCTTCCCTGTTGCGTGTAGGACATTTTTTACTGCTTAAAATTTTCTGCTTAAAATTTTAATAATATTCAGATTGAAAGTAATTCAATCACCTTTCTCCATTTGTCATATTTCTCTAGCATGCCTCTCAAATTTGATGGGGCTTGAAGGAAGCCAGCTCTGCCACCTGCCTGAAGAGCATTTGGGTGTTCTTCCTTCAGTGATCTCATTCCCTCCTGCTTCCATTCCCATTCCATCACTGTATTAGTTGAAGGAACCCCAGTGTGTTCCAGATGTTGAGTGATCAAACAGTAGCAAGGAGCTTGGATAAAGTGTGTGGTGCTGAGGGGGAGCTGAGGAAGGAGAAACTCAAAACTTTCTATCTTCAGAGAGAAACTGCCAGTCCCTGCCGTGCTGTTCACAGCTTCCCAATTTGAATCCAGAGTTGTGAAAACGTGGAAACTGTGAAAATATGAGCTGAGAACACTGGGAAGCTGTGAAGCAGGGAAATGGGTGGGGATCTGCAATCTCTCTTGAATGCAAAGGTTAGAGATTCTGGTTGAAAACTTAATTCCCTGAGAAGTAAGTTTTTGTCACTACAACAGCAAGAGAAGGCACGGCCAAGGTGTCTGAATTGTTTTGGTTGTAAAAAGCTTTCATTTCTTTACTCATAACTTTCTGGCATTTTTGCATTTGAGGCAGAGTCCTTCAGACCTGGCCTCTGCCAAAAGGCAAATTTCCTTTGAGCAAAGCCAGTTGTCTTGTTTCTGAGCCTGGAAGTGAGAAACAATAATAATAGTAATAAAACAGACTTCCATTTCATTTTATTTTCCTTTTGAATACTTTGCAGCAGAAGGGTGTGAAAGGTGATGTTTCATGTAGGAGCAGCCCTGGTTGAGGAGCTGTGCCTTGCACTGGCCCAGGGAAAATTGAGTTTGATTTGTCTGAAGTCGTGGTGTTGAAAGCCACCTGCTGGGCTTGGCAGTGCTGTGTCCCTCAGCTGGCAGTGGTGACAAGGACTCACCTGTCAATGGCTCCTGAAGAAAACTTTGTGAAAGGGGGGGAGGCCAGTCATGGATTTAGCAGGTGACTCACAGGGAGGTGTCTCTGGCTGGTACTGTCAAATTCCTGGGGCTGGCAGAAGCCAAGAACAGCCATGAGTGTTTCAGCACAGGTGCACAGAATCTGTAGCTGCTTTCTTGTGACTCAGAGTGGCAGGAAATGCATCCCTCCAGAGGGAAGGTGACCCTTGGAGGGATGGCCCCAGGGATGGGAGGGCAGTGGTGCCTCCTGGAGCCAGAAGGGCTTGAAGGCTGCAGCACCAGCTCCTTGTGAGCCCTATCCCTCCATCCCTGCCATTCCTGAGGTGACAAAGCCCTGTGCTGCAGTGCCTGAGTGCAGCTCATGGCTTGAGCCTGCTGCTGGCACAGAGAACGTGGTGGCAGCAGAGCTCAGGGGCCTTGGGGCTGTGTGCTGGGTGGAGCTGCTCCGTGTGCTCATACCCTGAGCTGAGCACTCCAGTCGTGCTCTGGGAGCCAGGGCAGACCCAGCAGTGGGGAGCAAGGGGGAGCTGATACATCCAAAGGGACCTGCTGGCCCTGATTCTGGTAACTTCTGATGGGAGCAGTGGGACAGCTGCATTACTGGGGACTTGGAGGGTCCCCCACCCACCATGGCTACAGCTAATGGGCTGCTCCCCCTCAGATAAATAATTCCTTCTACCTGAAATCAGGGTGGAATGGCAGGAGCCTGAACTGTGCTTCAGCAGGTTGTCTTATCCCAAGGCTCTGCACATTCCTAATCTATGCCAGGTGTCTAAATTCATTAAAAGGCTGGGCATTAACAGGCAGAGAGGGTTAAGGAGAAGGTGCAGTGTTACTGAGAGATCTCAGCTGACACTGTACTGAGGGACAGGGCAGCTGGCATCCCTCTTGACAAACCTCACTTTGTGGTGCCTCCTGATGCTGCAAAATGGGCATTTAAATTCTCTGCCAGGTCAGCCATTCATCACAAACACGTGTAGGCTTAATTGCTAATTAATTTTCCCTGGCTAGTGTAGATTTTTTCCCCTCAGTGTGTGAAATGTAGAAGAACTTTGTGAGAACCAGCCACAAATGAATTGGCTGTAATCGGTGTTCCCATACTTGGGTGAGAAGTAACAGTTCATCAGCCCTTAATTAGCTCTGACTTCCTTGAGAGCCGTCTCCAAGTTTTTGACAGGGAGATATACATCTTGTTTCTCTTGCAGCAAAACAAAGAAAGTAATTTTGCCTTGAATTGAAAAATTGGGCCATGTTTGTTGGTGTTTTCTTCCTCCTGATGGTGAGTGCAAAGCTGCACGTCCTACCTCGATTGCTGAGCAAATTGTTCAGCTCGTGTCTCTTGTCACACAGAAAAGAACACTGATTATACAAGGGAGAGGGTTTGAGCTCAGTTTAATTAACTTGTGACTGGGCAACCAGCGCTGTTTGGAGTGATCCATGAAGGTAGGGAAGAGCTTTTAGACTCCTCATCAGCATCAGAGAAACTTTGTATGTTGTTTCTGTTGCAGGTGAGTGCAGCATCTCTTTTTGCTAATCTGATGGGATCAGTTTTTATCTTTTTTTGTTATTGAAAACTCCCATTGCAAGGTCACAGGTGACTTTGATGCCCTGACACCTGCTGTCTGTAGGGAGAAATCCAGTTTTAGTGGGGAAGGTGCATGATCAGTCCTTTGAGAGATGGAGGGATCCCAGTAAAAATGGTTGGAGATGCAAACTTCCAACCCAGTCATGTTTGATAAGAATAAATTTCTTCCCAAAGTACATTTGAAAACCAGTTTTTAGTCAGCATTCCAGATAACAGACTTTTACTTTCTGCATAAGTAATTAAACCAGACTTCTGCTAAAATCTAGTTTACTCATGATCCTTTAAAAACAAAAATCTCTTGATCAAATTTGAATCTATTAAGCAGCATATGATAGTGGCTGGAGAAGGCCATGCTATTAATACTTGGTGTTGCTTTGTTAAAATAGCACAGGAATTTTCAGTATTAGCAACCTGTGGTGCAGATGCAGAGGGTTCTTTTCACTTGGTCAATTCACTTATTATTAAGTTTTAGCTTCATTCAAATCTGAGAAACCAGTGAGAGATTATTAATATAGGAAAGCTTGTATGGCCCTTCTCAGTTAGTGAATATAAGCAAGTCTTACGGGTATGAGCTTTACTAGTTCTACAATTTTAGAGGGCTTTAATTGTAGTCAGTGCCATTCCCTCAGAAAATACTTAGTTTAATAAGGCTTTGTACATGCAGTATGCATTTTTCAGGAGCTTCTCTTTCTTTTCCTATATGTCTAGCCCCATGAAGTTAATTTATGTATCTAAGTACATGCTGCTTGATTTTAATTGAATAACAGTTTCTTTCCAACTAGAGCTTATCATGCATCACCAAAAAAAAAAAAAAGTAATTTAGATTTAAAGAATAGTTTAATCAGGTTTGCTTTAAAAAGACCCTAAAAGTACAAATGTAATTGAAATTAAAATTATTATTTAAATTATTTTTTTCCTCTCACTGACTCCAATGATGATTAAAGTTGCTTATGTTAATCTAGTAATTGGATCAAGCCAATCCTGCTATGAGGTCCCTTCTGTGCAGTCTCAGCCTGAAGGTGGCTGGCAGTTGAGATGATGGAAATACCTAAAGGTGTTGGTAAGAGAGGAGTTAAATCTGTCATTCTTACCCTGCTGTGTGTAGCAAGAGAGTCACATTTCTGTCCCATCTGGTACCACTGAACCATGGGTGAAAACCACTCCATTATTTATGCTGACACAAAAGCAGGATGCACACCCAAGTAAGCCAATGGGATGAGAACCCCAGATAATGTTGGCCCTGGTTAAAAACCACTTGGGTACAGCCCTGCCTTGGAATCCCCAGGAAGATGTGTCTGTTCCTGACACTGCACCTGGACTCTGGCTGTGCCCAGAGCCAGCCTGGCTGCCACCAGCAGGGATGGCCCTGGGAAGGGTTGGCACCCTGCTGGCAGCCCTGCTTCATCTCACCAGGGCTTTGGAAACAACCTGTGGCAGCTTAGGGTTTGTGTAAGCAGTGCCAGTTGTGAGGAAACTTAGGAGTGACTCTGTGACACCTTGTGGATTCTGAAAAGAGGCCCAGCTTTGCTTCCAGGTGAGGCTGCCAGAAGAGCTGCAGAGACCCAGACCATTCCTCTCTCACAGGAGCCCTCCCTGGCATTGCAGTTAACCCAGTGTGTTGCTGTTGCATGAACTGAGTCAGGAAACCTCACCACAGCCGTCTTGAGAGCTGATGTTGTTGTGAAGACCAAACCTGGCTCATTTTCCCTGTCTTCCTTACCAGCTTTTTGGTTGTGGGTTTACACTTGTGTCAAATGGATGTGAAGTGCTTGGCTCAACCCACAACTGGTGCCTTGGTTCTAGTCATTTTTCATGTTGCTCCATACTTATGACATTAGAAGAAGGTCAGAATCTCCAGCATGGAGATGGGGGGTGGGGTTTCCCCTTCTATCTTCATGGCTAAGGCTCAGATCTGAGTGTGGGTAATGTTGGTTGGAGAAAAAGATCTGTTAGGGCCCTTCTCTTTTCTCTGGGTATTCAGTTGTGCTGCCAGATGACACAGCCTGTTGGATTCCAGCTTGTGCGACTGATACATGGTAGGAGTGCGTGCCCCTTGGCCAGCCTGCTGTTCTGCTGGCCCACCCGGCAGCTTTTTGGGGTGCACCTCTACATCTGCTATTTGTGGGTTCTTCTGCTACAGCACCTCGACTGTCGCTGTCACAGCCCTGGTACGATGAAAGAGGGGACCCTCGGAGGCTTGAGAATTCAGAGGTTTATTGGATGAGGGGGGGAGTGACAGGGGATCCACCTGACCTCAGTCTCAGGAGCCTCAGGAGGGACCCCGGGGCTGAGGCTGCAAGAGTTTTTAACTGTTACAGTTCCATGGGGTGGATATAAAAGCGATTAACCAATAAAACAAGGTAGAGTAACAAATTCTTACAAGCTTACATAACTACTAACAAATAAAAGTGATTTTGGGAGTGGTCACTGGGGAATAGACAAAGGGATCAAAGAATACATTGGGCATGATGGACAAGGAGGCATCCTAAGGAAGATGGCCAATAGGAATGCATTCTCTAGGTAGAGGCTACAGCAACCCTTATCAACTTCTGATAAGAGAAAAATTCCAAGGCAAGGAGCCCATATGGGACACCTAAGCTATCCTAACTTATAACAAAGGGGCTATTCTAACTTATAATAAAACCCATAAAAACCAAAGCATGCAAAAGTAAATTCAGCAATCCCACAATACATCACCTCTCCTTTCTCTCCCCTTTCAGATTACTTCCAGGATTTGTTGAACAAGTCAGAAAAGGCCCTTTATGATGCCTTTCCAAACATGTACGGGGAATTGTACACCCAAAACGTGAAGGTGTTCAAGGACTTGTACAGCGAGCTGCGCCGCTACTACCGCAGCTCCAACATCAACCTGGAGGAGGCCCTCAACGAGTTCTGGACACGGCTGCTGGAGAGGCTCTTCAAGCTGCTGAACCCCCAGTACCACATCACGGACGAGTACCTGGACTGCATGGTGAAACACGCCGAGCAGCACAGGCCCTTCGGGGAGGTGCCCCGGGACCTGAAGGTGAAGGCCACGCGAGCCTTCATCGCCGCGCGCTCCTACGCTCAGGGCTTCCTGGTGGGCAGCGACGTGGTCAGGAAGGTGTCTCAGGTATGCTGGCTTCTCCCTCCTCCTCCATCCTCATCTTGGCTGCAGCCACTCAGCTGCTGGTGATGGGAGGGGGAGTTATTTCCCCTTGTTTTCATTGCAAAGCAAGCAGATGCTTTTCAGTTTTTAAAAAAAAACCTACTCGAGGGTTGCCCATCAGTGGGAGGGAGAAGTGTCGTGGTCTGGTCTGGTGGTGGAGGGGCCGCGACCTTCCTCATCAGAAGTGTCTTTAAAAAGACACCTGGTTTTGATGGGGCACAGGAACTGTCAGGTGCAGAGAGATCAGCTCTTTGTTGCACTCTCAGGTTCAGAGTGATTTGCTCTTTGTTGCACTCTCAAGTTCAGAGTGATTTGCTCTTTGTTGCACTCTCAAGGGTAGAGTGATTCACTCTTTGGTGAAGCTGCCTGAGCAGCAGAGCCGCATTTGCCACCCCAGGCAATGTAGGGGTGAAAGCAACAAGATGGGGTCTTTCTGATTTCCAGGAAAGCTCTTTATTCCACAAAGTCTGAAGGGAGAAGAGCCAGATGGCCCCAGGGTAGAAGGATTATATAGGGTAGCCAGGGGCAGGGTTTCACAACTTGGCCAATGGGGAAAGGAATTGGGAAAGGGACCAGTCAGGGGAAGGATCCAAAAAGAAACAAATCAGGAGGAGTAAAAACCGGGAACTCTCGGGTTTTGGGTTTTCTCTTCACCTGAGATTTCAGGTGGTGGTTCAAGTGGTGGTTTGAATGAGTCTTTTTTGCCCTCTGAAGGCTTTGAGTTTGGTGCGAGAATGAAATGGAGTTTTCAGATCTTGTTGTTTCTGGGTTTCTCATGTGTTTATTATTTCTTATCTTACAAATTTCTCTGTGCCCGGCCAAGATGTTCACAGCAGCTCGGACACAGGTGACTCCCCCCGTGATGGGAGGTCACTGCCTTCTTACACAGATAATTACATGTCTATTATTTACAATTCTGTGCCAATGTTATTATCTATACTAAAGGGGTCATTTCTACCTTGACCCAATCCCCTTAAACGACTTTGTGCCACCATCACTGCAGAAAATGGAGGCCAAGGGAGAACAAGAAGAACCCGGGGCACCACCCTAAAATCTCCATCTTGTCCCCCATTCACCTCCATTCTAAAAATCTCAAAACTACAAAATTTTCCACCCTGTGCTGTGCTAAACTACTGTTTTCACACCTTTGTGAATTGTAATTCTTCTCTCAATGTTGGAAGCTTTTTCCATGGACTAAAATCAAAGACTATGTCTTTCTGGGTTCTGTGCCAGGCAACCTCCCTGGACAGACCCCCCTGTCCAGGTTTCAAACCCTCTTTCTCGGGTCTGCTGAGGTCTGTGACCTTCCAGGGCAACCAGAGGGATGCCCTGGACTCTGACAGGGGGCTTATCCCTTGTTTTCACTGCAAAGCAAGCAGATGCTTTCCAGTTTTAAAAAATAAACTACTCGAGGGGTGCCCATGAGTGGGAGGGAGAAGTGTCGCAGTCTGGTCTGGTGGTGAAGGGGCCGTGACCTTCCTTGTCAGAAGTGTCTTTAAAAAGACACCTGGTTTTGATGGGGCACAGGAACTGTCAGGAGCAGAGTGATCAGCTCTTTGTGCACTCTCAGGAGCAGAGTGATCAGATCTTTGTGCACTCTCAGTAGAGTGATTTGCTCTTTGTTGCACTCTCAGGAGTAGAGTGATACGCTCCTGGGTGAAGCTGCCTGAGCAGCAGAGTCTGATTTGCCACCCCAGTTGACACAGGAGTAAAAGCAGCAACACGGGGTCTTCCCAATCTCCTGGAGAGATTATTTATCCCACAAAGTCTGAAGGGGAAAGAGCCAGATGGCCCCAGGGGAGAGGAATTATATAGGGTAGCCAAGGGTGGGGTTTTACAACTTGCCCAGTGGGGAAAGGAATTGGGAAAGGGACCAGTCAGGGGAAGGATCCAAAGGGAATCAATCAGGAGGGGTAAAAACCAGGAACAAGGGGAATAACCAATGGGGTATGAAATATTAACATAGAACTGCAAAGGCTCATGGGTTGAAGCACTTTTGCTTATGCTGAGCCACAAGGAAATCTCTCAAGGGTACTTCCCAAAGGAGAGTCACTGCAAACTGAGGCAGCCTAGGGGCTGCACACTCTCCAAGGGAGTGAATTGTCCTGTGTGGATGCTCCAGACACCACCACAGAGAAGCAAACCTGGACTTCCACAGGCACTGACAGCAGCACTGTGGCAGTGAGGTATAATTCACCACAAACCAGCTTTTGCCTTGTTCTAAGCCAGGCAGCAGAGTGCCAAGGAGATGTCCCTCACCCAGGCTAGAAAGCCATTCTGCTGCTTGCCCAGATTCCTTGTGCTTCCCTGACATACCTCTAAATCACACTGTCCTGCTTTTCTCCTTGATGGGAATGTGCTGCAGCGTGTGCAGAGCTGGATGGCCATGAGTGTGCTGGGAATAGAGGCAGAGGGGTGTGTTTCAGAGGCTGGCAGTGGGATCCTGTCTCTGTTTATGCAGCCTGTCTGTTTGTACAGCTTCTATGTACAGAGAGGGGGAATTTGTAAAGTGCATTGGGGTCTTCAGGGGTGAAAGGTGCTATATAAATGTAAACTAACATGACTGAATCCAGGGTTCCAGAAGGAAGGAAATTGTCTGTACTCTTTGCAGCCTTTCAGAGCCACAAGAAAGTGATTGTCGTGAAACAAGGTAGTCGGGCTTTTCACACAGGTAGCAAGGAGAAAATCCATAATAAAAAAATGGCTTGCATACCTCACGTGGAGATGGGAATCAGCAGGTGTGAGAATCAGGGTGTGATTAAATAAACTGTGAATGTAAAATCCAGAAGCACAATTCACTTCCTCGGGAGGTAACGTGTGGTGATGCGGAGCAGAGGACGGTCCCACTTAATGCAGCAAAGCCAGACTTTGATCTCAGGAAGAAACATTAATGTGGTAACAGTGACAAATGCTTTCATTTATCAATGTGGGACTATAAAACAGTTCAGCTACCCAAAAGCCTTTGTACATCTCATTAACATCACACTCTCCTGACACTTAAGACAGATAAAAGAGGAGAATGATGTAATTTCAGGGGGACAAAAGCAAAATACTTTCCATAAATCCTCTCAATGGCAGAGATTTCCAGCTCTATGGGCATGATGCTGCCTGTAGCTGAGATTGGTGGGTAAAACAGGCTGGCAGGGCAGCTGCAGGCATGGTATCAGCCAAAGGGAAGGACCTGAGATACCAACATGCAGCAGATTTTTCCCCCATCTTCTTGTAGGCTTCTGACCCACTGGATTTCGATTCCCGTCCCTCCTTTCTGAATTTTCCTTCTCTTGGGCATCACTTATCAAACAGGATCTATGTGGGGAACATGACAAGTCCCAGATCCTCCTTCTCCCTCAGCCTGCCCCAGTCCATTCCTTCAGGATGAGGGGTTTTCTAGGAGGGTCCCAACCATTCCTCTCTCACAGGAGCCCTCCCAGTGTGTTGCTGTTGCATGAACTGAGTCAGGAAACCTCACCACAGCCGTCTTGAGAGCTGATTTTGTTATGAAGACCAAACCTGGCTCATTTTCCCTGTCTTCCTTACCAACTTTTTAGTTGTGGGTTTACACTTGTGTCAAATGGATGTGAAGTGCTTGGCTCAACCCACAACTGGTGCCTTGGTTCTAGTCATTTTTCATGTTGCTCTATAGTTATCACATCAGAAGGTCAGAAACTGGGATTCAGCTTTCCTGTCAGCTGGTAGCAGCAGTCTTTAAAACCATCTTTTTGAGCTGGAATTTCATATGGAGCACTGGTGAGAGTTTTGGTCAGGATGACTGAGAAAGCCTGTTGAAATGAACACTTAGGAATAGATTAGCTAGCTTTGGACTTCAGGAAGAAACAGATCTTATTTATTTGCAAATCCCAGTAAAACCACTGATTTCTACTAAACCCTTCCTGGTCTCAGTTTCTCACACACTTGCAGTCCAGTGTTTGCCCTGTGTCCTGTTGCTGTTTCAGGTCCTTGTGCAGAGCCAACATCACTGGGCACTCCAGAGAAGGGCTGAAGCTGTTTGCCCGAGTTCCTGGCTGTCTTTAAGTGGGGGAGAGCCTCCCTGTGTGAGCTACAGCCATGGATTTCATGAGATTTCTTTAATCCCTGCTGCCTCTCCACTGTGCCCAAAGGGTGTTTCTTCTTCCCCAGCCTTCAGCTGCCCCAATCTCAGGAAGCCACAGCTTGAGGCAGCCCTTGGCAGAGACAGGAGCAGGAGCCACGTGTGGGATCAACCCCTCTGTGTCCTGCTGGGCATAAAGAGTTTGAGGGCAGACGGGGAGAAAATGGCAGAACCATTTTTCATCTTTACTGCCATCCAGGCTTTCAAGGCAAAGTCACCCTGACAGACTGCAGGCTGACACAGGTCCTAAAACTCCTGATTGGTGGTTGCTGCCACTGACCTGGCCTGACACAGACAGTGGTGGCAGTGCTGCCATCTGGGATGGGACACGGGCTGGGCTTGGTGTGGCTCTGGCAGGTGAGGATGGATGTGCAGGCTGGCACCCTGCCCTGGCACAGACTGAGGGCTTACCATGGGCCACTCTGTGCTCATGTGCACATTCTGTATTTCTGTAGCTGTGCTTGCAGCATGAATTTCTGGTTTTCATCTAAGTTGCAGAATGCCAGGTGTGTTTTTCATGGTCTGCATGCAGTAGCAGCTACCAAAATGGCAGCAGCCACAAATCCCTAGTGCAGGGCACTTGAACAAGGAGCTTCCCCAGGGATGTGACCTTGTGCTGCGTGCCAGGGTGAGAGAGGACAAATATCCCAATTCTGTTTAGGATCCTGTTCGTTGGTTGTGAGATTGGCAGCTGCCAAAAACAAGAATTTGCTCCAGCTCTCAGCATCATGTGAACAGGAGAGGGCCTTGTGTTGGTTGAGTCTCTGCCTGCCAGCTGCTGCCCAGAGACCTTCCCTCACTGTGACCAGAGATTCTCCCTCACTGCTGCCCTGAGAACTTCCCTCACTGCTGCCCTGAGGTGCTCACTGTCACCAGAGATCCTCACTGCTGCCCAGAGATGCTCACTGTGACCAGAGATCCTCCCTCACTGTGACCAGAGATCCTCCCTCACTGTGACCAGAGATCTCCCCTCACTGTGACCAGAGATCTCTCCTCACTGTGACCAGAGATTTCCCTCACTGCCTGCCCTGAGATCCTCCCTCACTGTGACCAGAGATCTCCCCTCACTGTGACCAGAGATCTCCCCTAACTTCTGCCCAGAGATCCTCCCTCACTGTGATCAGAGATCTCCCCTCACTGTAACCAGAGATCTCCCTCACTGCTGCCCAGAGATCCTCCCTCACTGCTGCCCAGGGATCCCCCCTCGCTGCTGCCCAGAGATCTCCCCTCACTGCTGCCCTGAGATCCTCCCTCACTGTGACCCGAGATC
>JBBMKD010000013.1:23489538-23539622 GCA_037834095.1 Argya squamiceps | reverse complement strand
CCAGAGATTTCCCCCCACTGCTGCCCTGAGAGCTTCCCCCACTGTGACCAGAGATCCTCCCTTACGGTGACCAGGGATCTCCCCTCACTGTGACCAGAGATCTCCCCTCACTGTGACCAGAGATCCTCACTGCTGCCCAGGGATCCTCCCTCACTGTGACCAGAGATCCTCCCTCACTGCTGCCCAGGGATCCTCCCTCCCTCCCTGCTGTGAGCAGTTGCTGTGCACACTCCTGGGAAAGGTGTGGTGGAAGTGAACTGGGGTGCTGCAGGACTGGGGGGAGCAAAGCTGAGACAGAAGAAGTGGCAAGGGCTGAGGTAACCCTCTCTGAACACAAGCAGAACACCCTGAGGGAGATGCAGAGTGATGAGCAGTGGTGGCTGTGACCCTGGCTGGGTTTGCCACGTGCTGCTCACGCTGCCCAGGCCCCTTGGGTCAGTTGTGCTGCACAGAGTGCCATGGGACAGGGACAGAGCTGCAGCACGACAGCCAGGCAGGCAGGGAGGCTGCACAGGTCCCTGCTGCATCCCTGCATGGAGGAGAGTGCCCTGTGCATGCCAAAGGGTGTCCAGAGTCCTGCAGCCCCCCGGCAGCCTGTGCCTGTCAGAGCACAGAGAGCAGAGAAGGAATGTTCCATTTCCAAAGGCAGCCAGAGGAAGTAATTTGAAATGAGTTTTGCTCATCAGTCAGAAAATGAGTTATTATGACAATCTTTCCTTTGCTGGGTCTTCACTGGTTCTCGTTGCTAAATTTTAAGTTTTCCCAAGGAAGCAGAGATTGATGTGAAGCAACGCCAGCTACGTAAGCAAGAAACACTTACTCAAATAATCGATTTTAATAGTTGTTTGCATTTCCTTTTCTCAGTAGATGTTCTTAAGGCTGATTCTCATTTGAGTTTGAAACAAAATGTAATGATTTTCTCTATAAGCTTTTTCACTAAATCCGGTATTTCATTTTACCAATGAAAGTTGAAGTCAGTTATCAGTACATTTTTATTTAGCCAATAATGTGTTTCACAATATATTTCAGCCTTATTTTTTTAATCTCTTCTGTTAGTATAAGGTACATGGCAGCTTTCCTATTTACCATATGACTAATTTTTAAACACATGGTGGGTCAGTCTGGGAACTGAATTCCAATTAAAAAGTCCTAAAAATAAAATTTTTAGAAATGTTTTTAATGGTTAAGTGAATGTGCTGAAGACATATGGAAAATAATGTTTATCTAAACATGCTTTACATTTCTAACAAGTCAATAACATAACAAAGACAGTATGGTCCTCATGTCCTTTGAGACTGCAGCCATTTTTCATACCCACTTTTTTCCACAGCTTGAGAGGACATATTTGACTTCTGTCTTTCAGCTTCCAGATGCTTTTCTGGTGAAGTAGGCATAAAATTGATCTTGCTGAATTAAATGAAGATAAAATCTTCTTCTCCCACTTATGAAACCACTGTGCTAAAGCACCTCAAGAGCAGTGAACTCTGGTCCCATGTGCTTGTTGAGACATCTCCATCCTTTCAGTGGCTGATCTTTTTTGAGAGCATCAGCAGCAAATATACACAACCATAAATAACATGTTATCTCACTTAAAGGATTTCACTTCTGTAAAAGTATTAAGCATTTCTCTAAATTGGCCTTCTCTTGATACTGAAAAGACAGTGTTAGTATTTGTAGGTAGATGTTACAGGAGTGTTGTTCCACAGCAGTGGTGAGTGGCAATTCCATCATGTCCCATTTATTTCCTTGTCACTGGAGGTTATCCCAGCTCTGGCTTTGGAGCTGTGCAGGGTTTGCATGGCAGAGATGTGTGGGTTTGTGTCCTGCAGGGTTTCCACGTGGCAGCAGGAGGCAGCAGGTCCCAAAGGTGCTGGTGTCAGCAGCAGGGGTGCAGTGGGAGGGTGCAGGGGTGCAGCTCAGCACAGCCAGGTGCCAACAGCAGCTGCTGCAGCAGGCTGGCCTTTCTCTTGGGCTTTCTTTCTGTCATTCCAAACCACTGATGAGGGTTTCCAGCAATGAGCTGGTCAGTGCCTGTGCTGGAGGTGTGTGGTGCTTTCACAGGGTGCAGAGTGCCCCAGGGATCCTCTGCAGGACTGGCTGTGCTCAGGGTGGGCAAGGAGGACCTGCAGGCCCAGGTGGGAACCCTGCAGTGCTTCAGACACCCCTTCCTGTGAGCACCACCTGAGGCTCCAGGCTGAAAGAAGCTCTTGCCCTTCAGGGGCTGCTCCTGCAGCAGCTCCTGTGCTGGCTGCCTCTTGCCCTTGTAGCCTCTGGCACAGCTGCCCAGACCTGCCCATGGCTGGGTGACCTTGCAGGGTGCTGGGACCTGCCCTTCTCCCCCAAGGGAAGTGTCCCCTCTACTGAAGTGCCTCATCTTTTCTTGCCCAGCTACCCCTGGCAGTTTGTGTGTGAGATTGCATGGCTGAAACCATTTTAGATCTTAAGTTTCAGTCAGCCCAATTCCCCCTGCAAACCCAGGAGCTTAATATCCCTTTCCCTGAGCTGGCTGTGCTCCCTGGATCATCACCCTCCATCAGCTGCCTTCTTCCTTTAAACACCTTGTTACAGCAGCCCCACACACAGCACTGCTCCCTTCCAGCCCTGCTGCATGTAAAGCTGGGGAGGGCATTTTGTAATAACATTGGAATTTGTTTGGATAGAGTCAAATCAAGCTGGCTGAGAAGCATGCAGTCTTGAACACATCCTTATGGATTTCACATATTACTTTCCAGTATTTCTATCCCTTATTATGTTTCAATCACAACCCTTCAGGGATAAAAACCCATAGGTGTTCTGAATAGAATAGAAATAATGCAGGAGAGTAGATATATGTCTCCCATATTTACCTGGTGGTTAAAAGTCAATTGAATTTAGTTTTCAAGGGATTGAAAATTGTACCAGCTGGAAATACCTGTGTTAAATGAGCAGAGCAGGGAGTGTGTGGAACAGGCAGGTGTTGGCTTGCAGTATTTTCCTCTGGAGGGAGAGGACATGACAGCAGTCTGTCTGTCTGTCTGTCTACGTGAATCTCTCTCATTTTAGTATCTGAAGGCAGTTAGGTACTAGACAGGAATTTAAAGCCACAGATCCTCCCAATTAGCTGTGGGTGCTGCCTCTGGAGCCACTGTCACTGCCCTCTCCAAGTGCCCTCACCACTGCCTGCAGGGAGATGGGAGCAATGCTTCTCCCTGTTTTGCTGCCCCAGTTTGCCTTGATTACCCCAGCCTTCATATTTTATTTTTTTTTCCTGAGTCTGCAGAATGGCCATGTGGCTGCTGGGCTGGCAGGGCTGGACCCAGGCAGTCTGTCTGGCCTCAGGCCCAACAGCAGCTCTGGTGTGCTGGAGCATGAAGGGCACAGATTTGGCATCAGCCTCCATCCTCCACGTCCTCCTGCAGTGCAGTGCTGAGCAGGAAGGTGACAGCAGGAGGGGCTCTGAGCTGTGCTGGGGTTTTCTGTGTCCTCCCTGTGCCACCAGACCCCAGCACAGCCACCCCCAGCACGCTGTGATGTGCCCTGCCCTCCTCCCAGCCCTGACAGCATTGGGAACTTGATGGATCTTGAATGATGGGCTTGGCAAGGCTCAAACCTCACCGTGCTCCAAGGACTCGTGGCTGTGCATTTATGGAAGGAAGATGCAAAATAATGACTGAAGTGATTATACAATTCATTAGACTTTGAAAGAATCATGTTTCTGTCAGCCCTGCAGCTGTTTCTTTTAGAGTTTCCCTCTGAAAAAATTGGAAAGCTTGGTTCATTTAACACACGTCAAGGTGCTAATTACATCAGGGCTGGCATAAACATGCACAAGGCAGCTGCTGACCATGTGGTGGAGGGAGCAGGGTGTGCTCCCCACAGCAGCTCCCCTCACCAGCCAAGGGCTGGGCACACCTGCAGCTGCCACTCCTGTCCCCAGAGAAACTGGGCACTGAGGGCCCAGGGAGTGGAGCAGATTCCCACTTACACACGTGGAGGTGCAAGGAACATCACAGCCCTTCTGGCTTTGGATCATAATATTTGAGGGTCCCTCCATGGGGAAAGTAAAAGTGAAATGTTGCCCAGCATGAAATGGCCACATTGCAGATGGCCCTGATCACAGAGCTGGCCAGCTCCCCTGTGAGCCACAAACCTCTCCTCTGAGTGCTGCTTTGTTCTGAAAGAGAGCAAGGCTGGTTTGCTGAGCACATCCCTGGGCTGTTGGGCATCCCACAGGAAGCTCAGGAGCTCCTCACCACCCAGCAGGATCAGCTCCTCTTCCTGACCTGATTTTGTAGCTGCTGTTCTTCACACTGACAACTTTATCCCAACTGTGCAATTCCAGCTAAGGGATTTGGGGTAATTGGAGTGGCTCTGAATACCTGCCTGCATTTCCCAGCACACACAGCCTGAGCTGTGGCTTGAAGAGCTGACCTGCTTTCCCTTAGACACTGCCCCAGAAGGGCTTTTCACAGCTGGCAGAACTTCCTTCACCTGCCCTGAAAATTCCCATGAGAAGGAGAGAGAGGGTGCCAGGAATGGTTCAGTGTGGCTGGTTCAGCCCTGGGGAGGTCTCTAGCTGTGGGTACTTCTGCCTCCAGCTGCCCCTGCCTGCCTCTGAGACCTGCCTGCTGTCTGCTGGCTCCAGAACATGCCTTGGTTTGGAAACCTAAACTGCCTGATGTAACTTGCTTTCTGCAGGTTAGAACAGCCATTTAGACAGCAAGGCCTTCTACCTGGGAAAACAGACCTGAGGGTCAGTGCAGGCACATTTTGGCAGGTATCTGGCACATCTGGAGGTATTTTGTTTCACCCCAACCAACCCCACATCAGCCCACAGCCGGGGTCCCAGTGCCCACCTTGGGTCTGCACTGCCCCTGGAGATGAGAGCCAGGAAGGGGATGGGAGAGCAGGGCAGGGACATTTCAGTGTGGGGAACACCAACACCACACCACAGATTGCTCCCTGCAGGCCACCCTCACTGCCTTGGCCAAGAGTTTTAGAGGGAGCAGAGCCCACAGAGCATCACCTCCACCAGCAGAGTGAAGGACCAGCTCAGCCTCGTCCCTCCTTCAGCTGACCTGCCCTTATCCCTCTGCCAGGGTGTGACAGCACTTCCAGCAGCCTGGAGCTTCCACCCAGCCTGGCCTCTCTCTCCATCCCCAAATCTCTCCACTCTACCTAACCCTGCTTCCCCTGGGAATGAAGGCACAGATGGCTCCCAGCAGCCTGGGGGGATATGCAAGGGGAGAAGGGGGGTAGGAAAAATACCAGCAAGAGCTCAACTTATTTTATTGGTGTTAAATGCCTTTCAGATGTACTTAAAGGCCCCTGAAGGCCCAGGAGTCCAGTCACATTGCAACTAGGCTGCAGGTTCTCATTTGCTTTTAAGCCAGGCTTCAAAAGGAGAAAGAATTTGGGGTTGGATGATTATTTTCTTCTTTTTTTTTTTTCTTTTTCTTTCCTTTCCTTGGTTTGAAGCCAACACTTCAAAAGCAGCACGTGCAGCTTGGCTGCAGGCTCTGGGTGCCAGAGGAGCTGGCCATCTCCTGCTGGGCACAGAGGAGCCCTGCCACTGGCCATGGGGTCAGTCCTGTGCCTGGGAGGCATCCAGAGAGCAGCTGCACAGCCCAAACTGTGCTGCTCTGGTAGGAGCTTGGTGCTGCCACTGGTGGAAGGATGGTCCAGGTACCTGTGGCTTCCTAAAGCTCCACTTTTCTCCAAGTCTCAGGCAGCTGGGATGGGAAAGGAAGGATCATTGCTTGAGCCTGTAACTCCAGGATGTGACAGAGCTGGTCCCAGCACTAATGCAGCTACAGCTCCCTGAGGCTTTCCTCTGTGCATTGTCCTTTGGTCCTTCCAGACACCTTTCCAGGAAATAATTGGCTTGTGCAAAGAAATGGTTTTTGGAGTGAGGAGGGTATAGCAGCTTTTAGCTGTGTGTGAGTCAGATCATCACTTCCATGGTCCTTTCCTGCCCCAATATAGCTCAGGGTATTTTTAGAGGCTTCAAATATTTTTGAAGCACTAGGCATTAGGGTAATGAAGGAAAATGCCTCTCCTCTGTGCCCTTCTCTGTTCTTCTGTGAGACCTGTCAAACAAGGTCCCAGTTGAGAAGAGTAAAAACCCTCCCACTGTTGCAGTTCAGCAAGGTCTGGGGTCAGGGGGAATTGCACCCCTTTTCTGCACCAAATTTACACTGTAAGAACAGCTCTGCAGATCAGTGGGTGCTGTCTGGGAAATCAGCAAGTAACCTGGGTAGAAGCTTCAGAACAGACCACAGTGGGGCTGAGGGAGAAGTGTTTCAGAAGATGGTTTTGGAAGATGTGCTCATGTTACCTCTGTAGGTGTGCAAAGATGGGTAACTGGGGCTGAACATGCAAATCACAAGTTTCATTTGTTCTTCATAGGTACAGGGAAGGATGAGAAAGTTTTTTCTGGAGAAATCTGGCCCATTTTGGCCAGAGTGCTGCTGTGTGTGCTAGAGGCTCTGAAGCCCTGGCCATCCCCAGAGCTGGCAGCACTCAGGTGTCTCTGGGCCTCTGGGCAGGAGTGTCTCAGGGCATTTGAGCTGAGTGCTTTCCCCATCTACAAGGAGTTTGTCCTCCTTATGTCTGTGCTTCAAAGTTTATAATTGTTCTGAAGTTGTGTTTAGGTCCTGTGAAGGGTAGCTTGGCTCTCCTGAAGTGCAAAGGGAGAGACTTGGTGACTTCTTGTCATCCTCATCCTGTGTTTCTGTGATTCTCTGCTTGGAAAGCATGTTAATAAAGTACATGGCAGGAGCTTGTTGTTGTTGTTGTTGTTGTTAGAAGCCTTTCACACTGAATGTTTTCTAAATTGGCTGGGGGGTGGCAAGGAACCCAGTTAGTGCCTAATCCCCCAGCCCATCCTCTCAGCAAATAGCTTGTGAAAGTCATTAATTCTACTGTAATTGATTTAAACGTTGCTCAGGAGGAGGAAAAATTAAGGAAACCAATGCCACTCTGAATAGAGAATTATGTGTTCTCAATTTTCTGTCAAATTATCTCCACACGTGGCTGTTCTGTGCTGGTTGCTGAGCAAACACCATGCCAGGGAGTCACACAGCAAACCCCAGCTCCCTGAACCTGGGCTGAGCTCCAGCACCAGAGCAGGAGAAGCCTGCAAAGATCTTTGCCTCCAGCAAAAAATTCCCATCTGCTTGGGTGGCTCCACCAACAAAACATGGGCACATGAGGATGTGGAAAGTGTCCATGGAAAAGGCCAGAGCTGGACCTGCTGGCAGCCTCCATGAAATGGCAGTGCTTGTGGTGGAACAGGGCTTTTTATGAGGCAGCCACCTGTTCCCCTTGCATTACCTCATTGGCACTGCTGTATCCCCAGCTGTAAAGCAGCTTTAATTAAAATTATTCGTTGCTCAGTAGGATCTGTCCCCTATTCTGGGTGTATCTTAGAAGATAGCATTTTTTCCTTATCACTTCATCACTGGGCTTACACTTCAAAGGGCTGTACCCGTGGATGTCACTGTGATCAGAATGGAGAATGTGGATTTTAGCTGAGCACTGACGTACAATCAATGTATTTTTAGGCTGAGCTTAGCTTTATTTTGCATTTTTATTTATACCTCTGACAACTGAATGAGTGCCCTGGCTCCAAGCCATATCTCTCAATAATAATGATCTTTTCTTCACATTCTTGGGAAATGGCTTCTCCACTGTATTGTGCATGTTCTCTTGACATCTTAATGCAGTTTCTAGGTCACTGAGCTAAGAAAAGACTAGAGGTGCCACTGAAGCCTCCTTAAAGGAGAACCAGCCACAGGCTGGGCCAGGTTGATGGCAGTTAGAGAAATCAATTATTGTCATGTAGCACCTTCAGGCTGTGCCAGATCAGTTAAAGATGGAGCAGTTTGGTCAGGTTTCACTCCATCTGCAGGACCTGTCACGCTCCTGCCCTGTGGTGGAAGGATGTTGCCCATGGATCCATCAGCTGTTGCAGGTCTGTGCTGGGAGGCTGCAGGGACTCCCTGCAGGTCTGTGCTGGCACCCACTGCCTGTTGGGCAGGGGGGTAGCTTGATGTTCAAATTCCTGTGAAGGCTGAAGGGTGAAAACAGAAGCACTGTGAGGGGAAGATGTCTCAGTGTGCAGGTGGAGGTCAGGCTTGCCTTTGCCAGCCTGGAGAAACTGCTTCACTCCCACTGGGGGAGTTCACCTGAAAGGAGCTGCCAGGGAGGGAGGGTTTGTGTCCCCACAGCTCCTGTCCCCAGTGCCACTGCAGGAGCTGGCTGTGCCCAGAGAGGAGGAGGCAGGACAGCTGCAGTGCTCCCCTGCTTGTGTTTTTGGATCCATATCCTGGGAGGGAAGCTCAGCCCCTCCAAACTGGGGTTGGGAATTCCCATGTGGATACAGCATTGATTGAAGAAACCTGGAAACTAACTTCAGCAAACTAATCCAGGAACACTCAGAGATGTTTGAAGGACTCTGTTCCTTAATGTGCTGCAAGTCCCCCCAAGGGATGGTGCAGGGTCAGGGCTGGAAGGGGCTCTGGTAGCCCTAAGCCCTCACTCTCTCCTGCCCTGTGTGGAGCAGTAGGCCATGGGCTGGGTGGAACAGTGAGAAACTGAGCTCTGGCCAAGAAAAACACAGAGAAAATATTTGGTGTGATTCCTCCTCCTGCTGTCTTATCCTCTTTTTTGTCAGTTCCCCTGTGCAGCCTGCCTGTGCCAAAGGACTCTGCTGCCAACAGGACAGGCTGGAGCCACTCTCTGGGGAGAGGGAGTGCAGCCTGGTGTCATGCACCTGCAAAAGTTAATATTTATCCTTTCTGCCAAGAGACCAGGCTGAGCACTTGGCACCTGCCAGATTCAACACAGCAGTGGCTGGTGATGGATGATCACCTGCTCATCTTCAGAGGGGCTGTGGGCAGGGAGCAGGGGCCAGGCTCCCCACCCCTGGGGCAGTGGGACACTGCACTGTCCTCCAGGAGACAAAGCCACCTTGTGGAAGTGACAGACTGCCAGCACACTCACAGCTCCCTCTGGCATCCACAAGTGTTCCTTACTGAGCTGCTGAAGTGATTTTTTTCCTCTACCCTCTCAGGAGTTGAAACTCAGCCTCAGGTGCTGATGTTGCCTTCACCCAGTGCCCCAAGGCAGGTGACAGCATCCCAAAGGAGCTGCACGGGCGTGGACATGGGGGGTGTGGCTGGTGGCAGTGTGACTGGTGACTGTGTGGCTGGTGATGGGCAGTGTTGACTGGTGACAGCGTGGCTGGTGACAATGTGGCAGGTGACAGTGTGGCTGTTGTCAGTGTGACTGGTGACTGTGGCTGGTGACAGGCAGTGTGGCTGGTGGCAGTGTGACTGGTGACAGTGTGGCTGGTGACAATGTGGCAGGTGACAGTGTGGCTGTTGTCAGTGTGACTGGTGACTGTGACTGGTGAGTGTGGCTGGTGACAGGCAGTGTGGCAGGTGACAGTGTGGCTGGTGACAATGTGGCTGGTGACATTGTGGCTGGTGACAGGCAGTGTGGCAGGTGGCAGTGTGGCTGGTGACAATGTGGCTGGAGATGGACAGTGTGACTGGTGACTGTGGCTGGTAACATTGTGGCTGGTGACAGGCAGTGTGGCAGGTGGCAGTGTGGCTGGTGACAATGTGGCTGGAGATGGACAGTGTGGCTGGTGACAATGTGGCAGGTGACTGTGGCTGTTGTCAGTGTGACTGGTGATTATGGCTGATGACTGTGTGGCAGGTGACAGTGTGACTGGTGAGTGTGGCTGGTGACAGGCAGTGTGGCTGGTGGCAGTGTGGCTGGTGACTGTGGCTGGTGACAGGCAGGGTGGCTGGTGACAGGCAGTGTGGCTGGTGTTGGGCAGTGTTGACTGGTGGCAGTGTGGCTGGTGACAATGTGGCAGGTGACAGCATGGCAGGTGACAATGTGGCTGGTGACAATGTGGCAGGTGACAGTGTGGCTGTTGTCAGTGTGACTGGTGACTGTGGCTGGTGGCAGTGTGACTGGTGACAGTGTGACTGGTGACTGTGGCTGGTGGCAGTGTGACTGGTGACTGTGGCTGGTGACAGGCAGTGTGGCTGGTGGCAGTGTGACTGGTGACTGTGGCAGGTGACTGTGTGGCTGATGGCAGTGTGACTGGTGACTGTGGCTGGTGGCAGTGTGACTGGTGACTGTGGCTGGTGGCAGTGTGACTGGTGGCAGTGTGGCTGGTCACTGTGGCAGGTGACAGGCAGTGTGGCTGGTGACAGTGTGGCTGGTGACAATGTGGCAGGTGACAGTGTGGCTGTTGTCAGTGTGACTGGTGACTGTGACAGGCAGTGTGGCTGGTGACAGTGTGACTGGTGACTGTGGCTGGTGACAGGCAGTGTGGCTGGTGGCAGTGTGACTGGTGAGTGTGGCTGGTGACAATGTGGCAGGTGACAATGTGACTGGTGACAGTGTGACTGGTGACAGTGTGGCTGGTGACAGCATGGCAGGTGACAATGTGGCAGGTGACAATGTGGCAGGTGACAGTGTGGCTGTTGTCAGTGTGACTGGTGACTGTGGCTGGTGGCAGTGTGGCTGGTGGCAGTGTGACAGGCAGTGTGGCTGGTGACAGTGGCATTGGGGAGGGGACAGAAGGCAGCTCTGTGCAGCACAGGGCCTTGGGGACACTTTTCTGAGCCCAAATCTCTCTCTGGCCTCTCTCAGTGCCCCCGTGGCTCTGCAGGTATCAGGAGCTTTGTGTCCTCTCCCTGGGGCTGCCCACCCCTCCTCAGGGCTGCTTCCTGCAGGCTAGGCTGTGCTCCTCTTGCCAGAGCATTTCAGCCCCTTCCACTCCAAATCTCTGCACAGTGCCAGCAGGGATGTGTGGGGTAAAGGCAGAAGATCCCGTGGCTCCCCTCAGTGCTGTGGGAAGTGCCACATTTCAGGATTGAGCTGTGCAGGGGGAGGTGACACTGCTGGATGAGCAGGGATGGGCTGTGCAGGGAAGCCCAGGGACCAAGCTGTGCTCAGGATGGCCTGTGCAGCCTGCAGGGTTGAGTGTCACCGTGTAAAGCATGTTGGTGACTGCTCTGCCTGGGGCAGGGGAGCTCACAGCTCCTTTCCCATCTCCATCCCTGGTTTTGAGTGCTCTGCTTCCAGCAGGTCTGGAGCTCCAGCCTGTCCTAGCATGCACCTGGTGTCTTTTTAGCCCTGGTTATTTAAACCCTGAGGTGAGAAATAAACTCCTCTTTGTGTGCCTGTCCCTGTGCTGTGTTTCTCTGCTGAGCAGGGGTGGTTTCCCTGTTTCCCTGTGATGGATGAAGTGTGTGGTGTCCGTGCAGTGCAGCAGGACAGAGCCTCCACCTCCTGGTGGCACAGACACATGGCAGCCAGGCTCTGCCTGCAGGACTTGTCCCAGGACAGGACACAAAGCTGGCCCAGCAAGCTGGGAGAAGCTTTGGGGTGTGGGGGGCTCCTGCCAGGCTCAGCCACGGGTTTATCCAGTCACCCCAGGGCTTCTCTGGGCTGCCAGACCAGGGGAAGAGGCTCTGATTGGGTTATCTCCAAAACTTACAAATTCTTGTCCTCATCCTGAAGAAGGTTCTCACCAGGTTATTGTAGTGCATTCCTGCCCAGTGAAGCCTCAGCACCATCCAGCATCTGTTTCCCAAGGTTTAGTGGAAGTGAGGTGCCACACACAGGCAGTTTCAGGAGGGGGAAAGCTTAGGGATTTTCTCTGATACAACCTCTGATCCTGGGCTCAGCATGTTCACACTGTCCCAAGGGTACCCCAGAGCTGAATCTTCCTGGAGTCCCCCAGAAAGCCACGTCCAAAGTACTTTTCACAAGTATTAAAGAGAGCTCTCAGCATTGCAGCTGGAGGCCCAGGGATTTTTCCTTTCAAGATTTGCCCCTTCTGTCACTTTTCTCCCCTCTGGGCTCCTTGTGAGTGTCAAGTATCTGGAACCAAGGGAGACTTCATATAGACATTTGTTTTCTCTTTTGTAAATGATTTTTAAAGATTTACGAGGGAATTGCAAATGGATCTGAGCAAAGTTGGAAAATGACCACAAAAGAGAAAAGACAAGACAAGTGGAGCTGTGCCAGCATCCCTGCAGGGCCTGGCAGGCTGTTATTCACCCCTCAGTGCACTGTCAGCCCTTGCCCAGGGCAGCTGAGGGGACACTGGCCCATGGCTGATGGGGACACTGGCGTGCTGTGAGGCTGTGGCTCTCTGGGCTCTGCAGCTGCACTGGCTATTGCAGGCCCAGGGTGGTTTCAGTAAAGGTGGCAAAGCCCCTCCAGAGTGAGCTCTGCAGAGAACCAGCTGCAGGTGCAGGGCCTGGGAGCTGCTGGCATGGCTGGGCCCAGGCTGCCTGTGGTTCCTGAAGGGCTCACAGACAGCAATCACTTCCCAGTGCCAAGTGCTCTCGTTGCCCATCCTTTTGGAATTGTGCAAGTCTTCCCCCAAGACTGTTCTCCTTTCCAAAGATGCCAGCTGGGAAGGTTCTGTGTGCAGGGCCCCACTGTGCATCCCCCCAGGAGGCTGGAGGTGCAGTCTGTGTGGGACAGCTGTGTCTGCAGGGCAGTGACAGCAGACCCTTGCAGAGGGGGCACAGTGGTGACACTGATGGCTCCAGGGACACACATGCACCATGTCAGGGTCCAGGTTACAGCTGAGGGACGGCCTGACATGTCCCTGTGGCCACCAGACCTGGCTGGAAGGGGGATGGTGCTCACAGACAGGTTTTTCCCAGAAGCCTGGAGGAACTGGCAGCTGCCCCAGAGGTCCTGTCCCTCCAGCAGGGAGGAGGAGTGGGGGAAGGAGGGGCAGTGAGAAGGGAAGTGGCTTTTCCTGCTCCATGCATGGCTGTGCTGCCTCTCAACAAGCTCCTTCAGCCCAGGGAGGAGGGGAGATCCCCACAGCCCCTGAGCAGCCTGTGCCTGACTCTCCCTGTCCCCACAGGTGTCCCTGAGCCACGAGTGCACCCGTGCCATCATGAAGCTGATGTACTGCCCACACTGCCGGGGCATGTCCAGCGTGAGGCCCTGCAACAACTACTGCCTCAACGTGGTGAAGGGCTGCCTGGCCAACCAGGCAGATCTCAGCACTGAGTGGAAGTACCTGATGGGTAAGAAGGCCTTTCTGTTCTGCAGCACAGCTGCCTGGAGCTCTCGAGCTCTCTGAGGCTGTTTGGCGAGTGAAGAGGATGGGGGGAGGCTCAGGGGAGGTTGTTTGCAGTGGTAAAAGCTCCCAGTCCTCCTTGTGCCCACACAGCATCACTCAGCAGGCTCCTCTCTCTCTCTCTCTCACTTGTTCATGCACAGCTGGAGTGATCTGAGACCTGAGGGAGCCTTGGTGTCTGTCTGGGCTCAGGGAGGGCAGGCACCACAGTAGATCACCTTGGGTTTGGCCTTTTTTCCCCTTGCCTTGGCCCTCTCTGCCTGGCCAGCAAAGCTGCCAGCTCAGCCCAGCTGCAGCCCCTCAGGGTTGGTGTGTGTTGGCACTAAGAACAAACCCCCACCAAGGCAAGGAGTGTCACCTGCCCCTCCAGGGACACTGCAGGATTGGCAGGGGAGCAGAGACCAGCCAGGCCAGGCCAGCTGTGCCACAGCAACTGGAAATGCTCCCTGTGGGAGCACTGGGAGCCTGCTGCAAAGGAGGGGTGCTGCAGTGCACCCCCACACCCCAGCAGCTGTTCCCATATCAGGAAAAGAGTTTAAGTTCCACCCCTGAACTTTTAAGGAAAAGAACCAAAAACTTCCATGCTTCTCTCACTGTAATTGTCCCAGTGCCAGGGCAAAGGCACTTGTTGGATCCTTGAGCTATTCCTCAAGAAATGGAGCTGTTTTCTACTGGGCAGCAAACCAAAAACCCCTTCTAGATCATTGGATACTTAAGAGAGAGCACGGGGATTCTTGGGGCTTTTTGGGGTGTCTTAGCAGGTGTAAGGAGCCCTCCTGCACCTTGCACAGCTTTTATTCTTTTGTTTTGTATAGTTTGTTATTTTCTCTTTAATTAAACCATTTTTGCTTTTTCAAAACACCTCCCATCAGTCTGTGTGACTAATTTTTCCCTCACTAATTTTTCTATAAGCCATTTCTGGGAGGCTGCTGGTCACCCTCAGAGTGTGATGAACCTTCATAGGGCTGAAAACACGCTGGTCTCACACAGAAATTCATCAGAGGGGGAGGAATTGTCCCTTCCCCAGGGGTTCAGTGGCCCTTTCTGACCAGAACCAGCCAACTGTCCCTGTCACTGTCTCCTGGCAGGATGACAGCCTCTCTCCTGACACATCACTGTGCATCTTTCTTTGATTGACAGGGAAGCAATTCCATGTGCATTTTGCATTTCTGGCTTCCTTTTCCCAAGAGACACTGTCAAGGGGTGACAGCTAGGAGGCAATTGGAGCTTCTTTCAAATTGCAGTTTTACATTTCAGTGTCAGAGGTCACAAACTGATCAAGGACAGGAGCAAATCCTGGAGTCAAGGGCAGCAGTTCACTGGTGGTGTCCTTCCTTCACCCTTCTCCAGGCCCTTCTGTGGAGCCAGAGATGATTTTGTTGCACTGAATGCAGGGTTACTCTTTCAGTTTGACAAATTAGGGCAGGGCAAATTAAGGGAGATTTTTGCAAGTGGTTCAAATGTAATTTATCACTATTTGGGGGTGCAACCTTTGACTTAAATGTCTGTATCTCAAGATTAGTGCCTCTGCAAGGCACTATTTGTCTGAAATATGCAGTCTCAAAAATGACACCACAACCCCTGAGTGGCAGCAAAATGAAGCTACAAGCTCTTCAGTGTTACAGGAGATTTCATTTCCCAGAATACAAAAATGTTACCAAAATTCACCTCCTTATACTGAGAGTGTATAGGCTGTCCTTCCTTCAGACCCAGCTGGAGTGTTGAGATTGGTAACTCTTTGTAAGCCAAGCACAGTCCCAAAGCAGCCATCCAAGCAGGAGCTTCCAGGCCAGGCAGGAGGAACTGAGAGCTGAGGCAGCCCTCAGTCACTCCCTGTCCTGTTTACCAGTTAGTTTAGGCATACTGGTCTGCTTCTGTACCTGTGTACCCTTATATTTCCCTGGCTGTGGTCCTTCCAGAGGTGAAGGAGAGGAGAATCACTGCTTTTCTCACTCCTTCACTGCCACAGAAACTATTTCCCACATCCACTACCTCTGGCACCTTATTGACCCCAATTCTCCCACCTTCCCCTGGCTGCAGTGCTTGGCTGAAGACATGCACTGAGTTAGGAGGGTGAGGGCCAAGAATTGCTGTGTGTTTCTTAATAATTCTGCACCAGCTTTCTGGTTTTCCTTTTTGTATCACCCAGGGAAATGCTGGTTACTTGGGGTGAACACTCTACCCAGAGTGTATTTACCATTTGCAGGAGCTCCCTTTGCCACAGAGAGTGGCTTTACTACATAAAGTAAGGAAAACAAGTGATGGAAATGGACAGTGGTGAAAGTGGAGAGGTGTCTCCCAAGAAGGAGCCCTGCCAAGGGCCCAGCAGCCTCTCCCACCCAGCATGAGGTGATTTTGGCCTGTTTTGGGCAGTGCTGATGGAGCTGTCCCTGCCTTGTTCCCCAGATTCCCTGATGGGGGTGGCCGATCGCATCCACGGGCCCTACGACGTGGACACTGTCATAGGCACCATCCACATGAGGATTGCTGAAGCCATCCATAACCTGCAGGAGAACAAAGATTCCATCACCAGCAAGGTAGGAGTGTGTACCTGGGCCTGCCTGAGGACACAGCACGTGCAGCTGCCAGGACCAAAGGCTCTTTTGTGCTCACTGTTCAGCTGAACTGGGGGAGGTGAAGAGTGAGAGAGAGCAAATTCCCACTCTTGTAATGATAAATTACCTTGGTTTCCTACCACCCATCTGACACAGGCAAAAACCTCTGCAGATGTTTCCAAATACTGCTCCCTGCCACATCCAGCCAGCCTCCTTTGGCTACAGGCACAGGAGGTGGGACTGCATACACAGTGATGGAGGAGCCATGTGCCATTTGCTGTCAGGGGCCTCTGTGCTGGAGAGTTTTGAGATGTTTTGGCTGAGCTGAGGCATTTGCACAAAGTGCACAGGCCCCAGTGACAGGAGGCAGCTGCTTTAACCTGCCCAAGGGGATCTTCTGCAGTGGAAGCACTGGGCTATCAGGTTGTGCTGTGGGACAGAGCTGCAGTCTGGCAGTCCATCTGGAGAGCACAAACCAGGCTCTCCTGAGGCTCACCTGTCCTCCAAGTATGTATCATGGAGGTCTCTTCTGTTGGTCTTCTATTTTTAGTCTATTTATCCACTTAACCACAGTCACCTCTGTAGCTGCAGGTAAGAGAAGCTTTGGGAACAGAAGCAGCCCTCCAGGGCTCCTGCCTCTTGCCCAGACACTCCCCAGGTCCTGCAGCCTCCCACAGTCAGGGCAGAGATGCAGATGCAAGCAGTGGGACAGGTCCTAAGCAGGTTTTGGATAAGGGAAGGGTCAGAAGCATTGCTTGGCAAACAGGAATTCACTGCACACATCAAAGCACTAACAGCATCCAAGGCCTGGGTCAGGTTTCTTTTCTGACATGAAAGGCAATGTTCTTTCTTCCCTCTTAGGTGAGACTGAGCCTTTCCACATAAAAGCAAACCCATGGTGTGGGAAAACACAGCATCATCTGCACAGAAAGGTGTTTCCAAGGGGAATGCAGAACATCTGGGGAAATGAAAGTTTAAATAGTTTAACTGGTGTTTGATTGGAGCAACCAAACACCTTTGATCAGCTCCTCAGTGTGACCTGGTGACCAGGTGAATGCAGCACTCTGCTGGTGGCACAGCTAGCAGAGGGCACGAGCTGCAAAGCTCTGAGCTCTGGTTTTGAGCAGGGCAAAGCCATCAGATAAAAGATTCTGTTGTCAGCTGAGTTCAGGACTGTCCCAGGCCAGCCCTGGCCATCTCAGAGCTAGGGACATGCCCCAGGCCAAGAGCAGTGCTGCTAAGGTAACCTCCCAGTCTGCCCAGTCAGGAGGCACTCTGGCAGCCACACTGCCACCATCAGAGGCTGTCCTGTCACTGTCACTGTCACTGCAGCCCCTAAGGGTGGCAGGTCACCACCCCCAGGCCCCCCTTGACTCCTGCACACCCCACTGACAGAGCCAGACCAGGGCTCCTCGCTGGTTCCATCCCAGCTTTCCCATGGCAGTCTCAGATCTCTCCTTCCAGAAAGCAATTTATTCACAGCACAGTAACAAAAAACCCTTGAGCTGGTGCCTCTCAGGACAACAAAAACTCCTGGGCTTTTATCCCCCCACAGTCCAAGCATGCAAAAGTCTCCCCGGGCTCTCTCAGTGTCTGCCCACCTGGCTGGTGCCACAGGTCCCCGTGCCCTTTGTCATGCAAAGGGTGGGCATTCACAGCCACCAGGAGCTGAATCTGCTGCTCTCCCTGCAGCTGCACCCGAGCCACCCGCACAGAGTGTGTCCTCCACACGGAATGCCTTGTGTGAGAGGAGCTGGGAGTGGCCCTTGGGCCCAGTGCCAGGCTCAGTGACAGCAGCCACAGGCTGTCCTGGGGTCTGGGTAAAACTGTAAAGCAGCACTGGTGGTACTGAGCCTTGTGTTGAGGGCAGCACGGAGCACTCTCCTGCTTCCTTGCACTCCTTTTCTCCCTGTGGCTCTCATGGATTTCAGGCAGCAGGAGCTGCCAGAGGCTGCAAATGCCTCTTTGCTCTCGTTATTCAGGAGACTATTGACCCCCTCAGTCTGCTGGAGTTGTGTTTTCTCCATCAGTAGTTTGCATTTCTCACCTGAAGCGTTTAGAGTGGCAAGAGGTTTGCCTTGGTACCACACTGTGCTGGAGCTGCCACTGTCCTGGACACCTCCCCAGACTTTTATCTGCTGGGAAGAGGCCATCTGCCAACAGCAGCAATAGGCCAGCAAGAGACAGCAGTGAAACCAAGGTTTTGTTTTGGTAGAACCAAGTTGAAAATGTTTTACCATGCAGTTCTCAAGGTGGGTTTTTGCACAGAGTGGATGAGACTGATGACTGAGCAAACAAACTGGCTTGGTGCTGAGCTGCTGGAGTCATCAGATCCATCTGGGCAGCAGGACAGAGCAGCCAGGAGGGGCCTTGGACCTGAATGTCCCTCAGACACACAGACAAGGGGCTCTTGGCTGGGTCAGGACTTGGCTGTCAGATTCCATGAGTTCAGCAGGTGGCACGAGCTGTGTCAGCAGAGCTCTGCCTGTGCCCCTGACTCCTCTGATTTAGGGCACACCAGGCAAAGTCATGTTCATCAATGGCTTCTGACAGCACCCTGGCAACCACAACAAGCTTGGAGCCTTCTTTTCAAAGCAGGTGGCTTCTTTTGTGAAGGCTCAAAGTGACAGTGCAAGTCCCTCCTGAGCTCTGGTGCTTTGTCCAGGAGCTCTCTGAGCTCCTGCCACCAGGGAGGCCCAGCCCTGGTGATGCAGACTGGGAGGAGCAGGTGTTTCCAGGACACCTGGATTCACCTCATCCTAGAGGCCAGGTCTGGGGATTTGTGCCTTCCAAGGTACCCTCTGGCTGCAAAGCCCACCTGGGCAGGTAGTTAGAGGATGACAGGAGGTACCTGAAGATAACAAATAAATCAGTTCTGCTGCCTCATTTGCCCCTGAAACATCCAACCTGAGGGATTGTGGCACATCTGCTGTCCTTGCAGTGCCCAAGTGGGGATTTTTGATTTGATTGATTTCCCAAGTGGGGATGTTGTTGCAGGAGTCATGGGGGTAGTCCCACATCAGTCTGTTGTCCATCAGTGAAGCTCCCATGCTCTGTAGTCCTGAAGCCCACAGCACTGATGTAATGAGTGTGAGCAACTCCCATCTTGTTCTTCCCAGGATTTTATTTTCCAGTCATAAGAAGAACAGATAAAATTGCTATAAATAATTTAATACCAATATTGGCGACTCATCCAAAAACATGTGTCACTGCTGAATATTTTGCTTGGTGATGGTAACCAAAACCAGTTACAGTGTGCTGAAAACACATCTGGCACTAGAAACTAAGCCAGAATCTCTGAGAATCTTGGCAATAGGAAGGATAAACATACTTAAGAAGGAAAAAAACCCATAACTGTGGAGTGTTAAATAATTAAAGGAATAGCATCAAAACATGGGCTAGAGAGTTTGGTTTGTTTTTCAGGTATTCCAAGGCTGTGGAAATCCCAAAATCAGCACAAAAGGCTCCAGTAGTGAGGACAAGAAGAGACGGGGGAAGGTGATATTGGAAGCCAAATCCTCTGCACAGGCTCTGGAGATGCTGGTGGGTTTGTCCCTGGGGCTGCTCCTGGGTCCTGTGGGTTGGGTGACACTCCCAGCAGCTCTGGGGCTGTGGGCTGCATGTCTGGAGAAGATCAGATCATCAGGTGCTGGTGGAACCCAAGCAGATCTGGTCTTGCCTCTGCACAGGGTTGGGTCTGTGTTGCTGATAACCAATTTCCCAGGGGTTTGGTGCCAGATTTACCTGAAGAGGCTCCTAGTCTGATGTCCCCTGTCGTCTCCTGGTTGGTCTTGTAGTACTGGAACAGTCCTTGGCATGTAACCTTTAGCCTTGGGCACTTGGGTTGATGATGGGTCTCTAGGGGAAGGTTGATGATACATCCTTGTTTGCATAAAAACAGATTTTGTGATGGTAAAACAAAAAATAGGCAGAATCCTTGTACTTTCCTCCACCCTGGAGCACCCCAGAGCTCTGTGGCCCTGAGCATCCCCTTTGCTTACAGGTTTTAGATGCCAAAGGGAATCTGACAGCTCTCAAGACATACTGGATCACCCTCCCCAGCACCCTGTGCAGCAAAAAAGTAATGGCCAGCTCAGCATCAGATGACAAATGTTGGAACGGGATGACCAAGGGCAGGTATGGATTGGGTCACAGTGCCAGGAGAAACAGTCTGGGCTGAGACGAAGGGTTTGAAAAGGCACTTACACATCTTCACAGCCAGCCCCACTTGTTCAGAGTGAGCAGCCTGTGCCTGCCCATAGAAATGCTGCACTTCCAGAAAACCTCGTGCCTGGGAATGTCAAGCCTGCTGTCATTTTGCTCTGAGTTGAGGGTTAAGCACTGAAATGCACTCACCATGAAATAACTGTGTAGTTTTCCACTAAGGAAGCAGTTTTGCAATTCCACATGCACTCAGAAGGCAGCAGGGCTGGATTTGCCACACAAACTCCACAGCTGCTGCAGAGAATTGCATACACATCCCTCTATCCATACCTGCTCTGAGATGCTGTTCACTCTGAGAGGGGCACCTGGGGGACATCAAACAGCTCCAGAAAGAGTTCCTACCCCAGCCAAGGTTAAAGGAGGGAGATTGGCAGTTCTGGATATGCACCTTACTCCTCTTCTTTCCACAGACCTCTTGGGCTTGGCTTTGCCAGCCTGGAGTCAACACCTTCAGTTCTTCCATATTTCACATTGTTGCCAGCAGTGTCCCAGACCTGCAGGAGCAGGAGGAGTAGGGCACTGCAGAAGGCAGCAGTGCAGCTCTGATTGACAGCTCCCAGCTAATTAAGCTTCCCTGGGAGCCTGTTTGGTCAAACTGGGCTGGGGCCATTCAGTGGTTCCAGGATGTCAGTCTGCACAGGATTTAACCAGGCAGGAATTAAACTGCTCCTCAGCCTCCCATGTGGACAGAGATTTTCCATAGGGAAGTGTCACTGTGGGCCCATTGGTGCCAGCCTGAGAGCGAGCCCTCTGCCTTTCCTGCAGGAAATCCCTCCCTGTGCTGGGACAGGGGTGCTGCAAGGCCACCCAGCACCTCCTGCAAGCTGAGACCCCTCTGGCAGCATGGCTCAGCCATCCACAGAGCTGGGCTGCCTCCAGCAAACACCCCCAGAGGCTGTTCCACAGTCAGTGGCACTGGCTGCAGCCTCTCTGGGGTTCACAGGCCTGGATTACCCCTGGTGTCTGTCGGGAGAGGTGAACTGAGCTGGGGGCAGCCCTAAACCTTTTCCCTTCCCTCCCAGTTACCTGCCTGAAGTGATGGGGGATGGCTTGGCCAACCAGATCAACAACCCCGAGGTGGAGGTGGACATCACCAAGCCAGACATGACCATCCGCCAGCAGATCATGCAGCTGAAGATCATGACCAACCGCCTGGGCAACGCCAACATCGGCAACGACGTCGACTTCCAGGACACCAGTGAGTGCAGCAGGGATGGGGGTGACAGGGGCTGTGCAGCTGCACAGGTGTCCCTGCAGCCTGCACAGGTGTCCCTGCAGCCTGCACAGGTGTCCCTGCAGATGCTGCACAGGTGTCCCTGCAGCCTGCACAGGTGTCCCTGCAGCCTGCACAGATATCCCTGCAGCCTGCACAGGTGTCCCTGCAGATGCTGCACAGGTGTCCCTGCAGATGCTGCACAGGTGTCCCTGCAGCCTGCACAGATGTCCCTGCAGATGCTGCTGCTGGGCCCTGGGGGCAGGGAGGGGCTGTGGCAGCCTGGCTTTTGCCCTGTGGCTGCTGAGGGGCTGCTGAGCACAGGCAGCTCAGCTCGTGGGCTGGCTGGAAGCCGTGCTGTCCCCAGGGCCTTACTGAAACCTGCAGGGCTGTCTCCAGTCCCTCCCCTGCTGACAAGGCCATTGCTCCTGTCCCTCCAGGGTGATTAAAGCCAGCAGGAGGGCAGGTACGAGCTTGTATCCTACCTGAGGGATGCAGAGGGAAGGGGGTGGCCAGGATAGGGCTGGGGGCTGGAGCTCCCCGGGGCTGCAGCCAGGGGAAGAAGAGGGCCTTGCCCACCACGAGGAGAGCAGTGTGTGCTCACCGCACGTCTGTCCCCGCACAGGTGACGACATGAGCGGCTCCGGGAGCGGGGACAGCTGTCCCGACGACGTCTGTGGCAAAAGACTTTCCAAAAGCCCCAGCACCAGGCAGCCAGAAACACACGCCATTCCTAAGCAGTCTGGGCATGGCGTCCACGGGGCCAGCAGCAGATCTTTGCCTTCTGCCTCCCTCCCCCTCCTCCTCCTCCTCCTCTGGGTGGCTGCCGTGGCCCCGCAGCACTTGTGGCGGTAACTCACTGGCACAGCCAGGCAACAGACTGTGGCTGAGGGCTTCACTTTGCCAAAACCAACCAACCAACCAACCAACCAACCAAAGGACGTATTTAATTCACCTTGGCAAAAAAAAAAAAAGAAAAAAAAAAAACCACCCAAACAAAAAAAAGGGAGGAGAAAAAAGTTTTCTGAAGGTTTCAGTTGTTTGCTATTTCTGGCAGTGCTCGAGCTGTTTTCTTCTTTCTTGGTCTTTCCCCAACGCTGGGCCCTTCTTTCCATACCTCATTGTTTTACTTTTGTTATTGCCACAAACTTGGGGCTGAAACCAGCCTTTGCAGAGGGCTCCAGGGGAGCTGGGCCCAGCCCTCCCAGGGCAGCTGTGCTGCTGCCTGCAGTGGAATATGCAATTGCCCTGCCCTGTTCCCCAGCCCGGGCCGGAGCTCCGCGGGACACGCTGGGATCCTGGCACGGCTCCCGTGCTGCATTCGGGGCTCTGGGGCTCCTCCTCTGTGCTTCCAGCTGGGCAGAGATGACCCTTCACTTCCAGTGCTGTACCAAGGAGCGTGAGCAGGTTGGGTGGGTTGAACTGAAAGAGTTTGGCAGTGGCTGTTGGACCCAAAAAATGCAGAACTCCCTTTTTCTTTGGAAAGGTCACAAGTGGGTTTCTTGACTAGAGCTTGTAGCTGACGACAATTTGAAATGTAGGTTTCCTACATCTAAGTGACTGGGAATGAGTGTTAGGGGTTGGGGTTTGGGGTACTTTTTCTTTGCATGCTAGTTGGAAAGCCATTTTTTACCCAAGTAACAATGGTCCAATTTGTACCTGCAGTGCAGTACCATTGTAGGTAACAGAGAGATGCAAACGTGCACAGTGGGATTCTCTGTGTGACAGACAGTTGTGCTGCCTCCTCCTTCTCTGGCCCCAGCCATAGACAGAAATCAGGGGTTTTTTTCTTGGTAATAAAGAGACCAGGGACATTTTACTAACTGGAGCTTTGGGACTGGTTGTGCCCCTTCAAGCAGCTGCCTCAGGGCAGAGAGGGGCTGGTGGGGATCACCACGGGCACTGGGTCCCTGCCCAGAGCACTGGCTCAAGGCAGCACCACCAGGGGCAATGTGAGGACAGGACACATTTCATTTGGGATTTCTTTTTACCTTTGGTGTTTGTTCCAGTTGCATTGCAGGTTTTTAATGGATTCTCACTTTCCCTGTTCCTTCCCCATCATCCAGTACACCTCCCCTGAGCCCTGCAGGCACGGGCTGAGCCAGCAGGTCAGTCACCACCAGCAGCCCCATTTTGGCTCAGGGGAGGGCCAGGCTCACCCTTTGCTGCCCCATCCCACCACTCACCAGCCTTTGGGTGACGTGGGCAGCTACCCTGACCCCAGATTGCTTGGTGGGGTGGGCTCTGTGCCAGGTTTTGAGGCTGGGGGTGGTGAGAGAAGTTATGAATGTCCTCACATAACTGCAGGAGTGTCTGTGCTTGTTAGGGCTGTGTGTTTGGGGCTTCCACTGCTTCTGTGCCTGATGAGCAGAAAGCCTGGGCTGGAGCTGTAGGTGTAGCAGATGTTGGATACAACACAGTCACTGTGACTGCTCGGGCCAGGAGCACACACAGGTTGGGTTTGGGCTTCAGACAGGGGAGTTGGGGCAGAGCTGGGCCTGTCTCTTGCTTTTGCACAGCATTTGAGCATTTCTTCTCTGTCTGGCCAGAGGAGATGTGCTTTTGGGTTGAGCAAACATTATGGGGTTGGGGGCTGGCTGTTTTCTAAGAAAGGGGAAAAACACACCCCATTTTTAACATTAGCATTTTCTAAAGTGTGCCGTTTAAGGAAAGATGAGGACATGAGCAGGGTAATGCTGAAAGTCAGTTCCTTTCCTGCCCTCCCTGGGCTGAGTGGTGGCACTGAGGGTGCCTCAAACTAGGCAGGATTTCAGGCCAGCTTTGACCAGCCTCTCCAAGTCACAGTGATTAATGGATTAATGTCACTGATGTGTGTGCATCCTTTCTGCCTTGGCCTCACCTTCTTGCAAGGCAGAGTCATGCCTGATGTGGTTGGGTGTCAGAAATGAGCTCTGGGGTGCTGGACAATGGCTGAAGGACAGACAGTGCCACTACACCCATCAGAACCCTGGAGAGGATAAATGTAAGTTGTGGTTTTGTGTAGGTTTATTTACTCCTAGACATACAGCAAATTCACATGATTTTCACTGCTCTAAAGAGTTCCTATCTTTTCTTTTAAATTTTTTAATCAGAACTGCAAATACAAATTTAACCTTCAGTTACAACAATCCCCACAATCAATCCTGCAGAAGCTTTACATCCAAAGCAAAAAAACTAAGTGGAGGGGGGGTGAATTAAAACATTGTGCCCTCTTCAAAACACAGTTGGGTTGGGGTTTTAACACATGGATGCTGAAGTCAGTGTTTTGTTTTGCAGAATGGGAGCTTGAAAGCCACTTCCATTTCTGTGCAATTAGTTTTTGCTCTCTGCCTGTTATCCTCAAAAGCTTCTTATGGCCCCCTTCACATCTTAAATGTGAAGCCAGGAGTTTACTGATTATTCAGCTAATACTTTAACAATTTAATAGCCCAAACTAGTGGTTCTGTTACAAGAAAAAAACCCAAACAAACCTGATAGTGCAAATTAATAAGGCAAAACCTCAAAGAAACAGTAAAATCTGTTATGCAGGGGAAACCCTTCCTGGTGCCTTCACCTCTAGGCTGGGGTTGGGCTCCCACTTCCACATCCCTCCTGACCCTGAGGGTGGCAGCTTCCACCTTTCAGCAGGCAGGCCGTGGTGAGGGCAGGACAGCAGCCTGAGGGGAGGCAGTGCAGGGGCTCCTCTGTGCCCAGAGATGATCCATGGTGGTGGTGACACTTCCTCCTCAGCCCTGTGTCCACCTGGGGTTGATTTTTATATCTGTCCATGGCCAGCCTACACTGCTGCTTGTTGCTAGTCCCTGGTTTCTCAGTTTTTCTGTTCTCTCTTGCCCTGAAGTTGTTTCCCCAGCTGCTGCCATGAAGTGGCCTGGGGTTGTGTTTGGTCATGCCACCTTCCCCAGGAGCTGAAATGGCCCAGAGCCCCCAGGATATCAACTCTAAACTAAAGCAAGCTGTAATTACTGCTGACTGAGCAACCACTGGTGTGGCTGAACAAGCTGAACTGAACCCAGGTCCAGACAAATCCAGAGCCTGTGGTCGGGCTGGTGCAGAACCTGGGGCCTTTCAGTGCTTATAAATGACATTTCCTGGGCTGCTGCCTGCTGGAAAACACTGTGACAGCACTCTCCCCCTGGCTGGTGGCTGCTCTGGGTTCGCTGCATGAGAGGATCTCTGAGGAACTGGGCTGGCTGGGGAGAAACATCTGCTTCAATGTTATCAAGATGGTGATCCATCATGTTCTGGTGTGAAAAGGCCTCATACATCACAGGGGTGTGGAGGGGGTAGTGGTGTAGGAAAAAAAATATTTACAAAGGCCCTGTCCCCGGGAAGGGGAGAACCATAAATAGTGGATTTCCAAGTGTCTCTGTCTTTCAGCCTGCTCTTTATGCCATATCGTGTATGTTTGAAACAATGGTGAGGGTCTCAAAAGGCTTTGAGAGCACAGCAAATTCTCATTCACAAATGACAAGCTGCCTGTTGTTTTCTGGTGGGCTTGGTAGGGGCTAAGGTATAGCAGAATATCTAAAGTCCACCTTTGCTTTAAACAGATGCATTTCTATCTGCAGGAGTAAGAATTATTTCACTTATCAGCATAGCTGGACAGTTATCTATTTCTTTCTGTTACCAAGGTACTTGTAACTCTCTTGCACTGTTTATCTAAAGTTGAAATATGTTCTTTGAATCCTTGTATAAATAAAAAGGCTGGAGACAAATCTGTATTTACAGGGCAATTATTTCTTCTCCGTTTAAGCCAAGTCTGGGATTTTCTTTCTTTTTCCTTTGTTAAGGCACAGATAAAGGCCAGGTGAGGAGCCCTGAGGAATGAAAGCACATTTCAGCCACAAGTGTGCAAAGGGCTGGTGTCAGTGTTGGCAGTAGGGGTTTGCCTGCATTCCTGTACCATTCAGAGGAGCAGCTGCTGAGTTCTGTGGATGTGTGTTTGTGGGAACAAGGTGAGCCTGGCTTGAGTCATCAAAGCAAGGATCCTACTTTTTCTCATCTAGAAGCACAGAAAGTCATGGCATAACAGTATAAAAAATCAGAAATGCCCTTGGTATTCATCGTTACAAAGTGTTGTGGTAATTATGGACCATGGCTTTGCCCAGCTGTTGGATGGGCTCACAGCAAGCAAAGCAGCAAGGGGGATGTTTGATCTCCAGTATGTGCTTGGGACTGAGCTGGTGCAGCAGAAAGGTTTGCTCTGAAGGACAGTTTGCTTCAGCTCTGGCCACTTCTAGCAGTGGGTGAATGCAGCTGTCAAGGTGATGTGTTGGAAGCTGCTCATGAAATGTCTAGGAGAGACTTGGTAACTGAAAACTGCTAAAAGTGTATCCTTCTGCCTGGAAGCAAATATCAGCTAAATTTAATAAACTGACTGATACCCTTGAGTGAGTAGGTGTTTATTTAGGTTCCCCTCCTGCAGCTACAGCTATTTGCACCATATGCATGCATTCATATAAATACAGACAGGTGCAAAAAGACAAGGTCTTCTCCTTGGAGAAGTTTTGTGCACACCAGTCACCTGCTTTGCCTCCTCAGTGTCTAATTATGATCTGAAATAACAGCCTCTTACAGCTTGGTGTTTACTAAAGGTGTCTGAAGACATTTCTGCAGTTCATAATGTCACTGAACACTGCATGTTTGCAAATTCACTGCTAAGAGCTTGCAGGAGGTGTAGGTGTGGTACAAGCTCAGCTCCCACTCCCCTGCAGCCACACACCACTGCTTCCCTGGGCAGGGAAGGCTCCAAGGGCTCCAGCAGCAGCCCAGTACATACTGGGAGCTCACCAAACAGTGGGGCCAGGCACTTTGCAGGTGCACAGCAGGAGGATAGGAGATGGCCATTGTCACTGGGGCTGTTGGCACCATACCACCACTGGCAGTGCCACCAAGACCAGAAATACCCCAAAAAATCTGGACCGAGGCATCAGACCTTTTCTAACGAGGAGGGGGAAGCTCTTACCCTGCAGTTCAACCATCCTCATAGAGAGGCAGCAACCTGCTTCACTGCCAGAAGATGGCATTTGTGTTTAACTTTTAAGTTACTCTGTGTGTAGTGACAACTGCCCTGTTCCCGCCTCCTGCTGTGCACAGAGACACGGTGCCGGGCGGGCTGGTGGGAAGGGAACACCTTTCTGGCATGAGTGACCATCCTTGAGTTAGCTGCAGGCAGGCAATGAATAAACATCCACAGCCTGAGAGAGAGGGAGCTCAGGGGCAGCCCCAGTGGCACTTGTGGTGCCAAAGTGACAAGAATGGTGCCCTGAGATGGTGTCACTGGACCAGTGCTGGGATGAGCTGCAGGAACTGGTAAAACAGTAATTCACACCATGCTTGTCTGGCAAATCCCAGAGCAATCTGATGGGCTGCTGGCCCCCCCACAGATCAGTGGAGGGTTCAAGGCACAGCAAGTGTGGTACCATGCAAATAAAGATCATGGTTTTGGTGTGGAGTGTGCCCATAAAGCACCACCAGGGATGCTCTGCAAGGGCCCAAGAAAGCCACTGATGAGTGCAGGCAGGAGAAGGATGAGCCTCTGCCAGAGGAAGGTGGGGCAGCTGCTGGTTTTTTCCACAGTGTGGGGAATTGACGTGTGCCTGTCCCACAAGGAAGTCCCTGGCAATGACTGCAGAAAGGCTCCTTGCCTGAATCATCATGGCCTAGGAATAAGGGGTGTGCCATGGAAATGCTAAGCTGGGCAAGGGCCACTGTCAGGGAAAGTCCAAAATCCCTGGAAAGAGTGGCTGTGGAGGAATCCAGGAGCCCTCCCCAGACTGCTGGGGTGGGCAGCATTGGGGGTCTCCTGTTGAGCTTTCTCCTTTCCAGCTGCAGAATCCCAGCCTGAACCCCCTGGGGTCTGCACCAGCCACGTGCCCTGAGCACAGGAGGCAAGGGAGCAGATGAATAAGCCAACATGTGGGAGCTGGATAACAGGAGGGGACACCATGCTCTTGTGCTCATGTGAGAGAGCCAACATCTCACTGACAGGCTGCTATTGGCACAAATGATGGCAAGAGCGTGGCAGGTCAACTTCCCCTCCCTCCATGGTCAAATAAAAGCTCATCCTTGTACCTCACTTCTAATTCCTTAATGGGTGGCACTGCATTTCACACCAGTCTGTGCTCTGCTGCTGCAACAGTTCAGGTTCATTTTTGTGTCAGCAGCAGACAACAGTCAAATGCTCCCGTTTTGCCTGAAAGCAAAGGGTTGACCAGCTCTGCAGCACCTGCCCAGCACTGGCCAATGTGCTGGGCTTGGCCCATCCCCACCTGTGCTGTGCAGTTCAAACCCATGTCAGCACACTCTGGTGTAAGATACTCTCTGCCCTGGCAGCACACCAGCAATTCTACTGAAGTCCAGAAAGATTAGCACTACGCTATCTGGCCAGCCTAGTAAATCATTTTCTGGGCACTCAAAAGACATTTTTGTTGTAGGTGAGGGGCACTGAGATGCTCTGGAGAAGATCAGATCAATCACAGAATCACAGAACATGCTGAGCGGGAAGGGCCCACAAGGATCACGGAGTCCAGCTCCTGCAGAGAACAGAACATCCCCAAGAGTCACACCACGTGCCCAAGAGCACTGTTCAAACACATCCTGAACTCCCTCAGGCTTGGTGCTGTGCTCACTGCCCTGGGGAGCCCATTCCAGTGCCCAACAACCCTCTGGGTGAAGAACCTTTTTCTAACATCCCATCTAAACCCACCCTGACGCAATTCTAGCATTGCATCACTGCACCAGCAGCACCGCCCGCAGCAGCAGCACTGCCGTGCAGCACACGGCGGGTAAACAGCTGCTCTGGGGGGAGCGACTGCACAAATCCACTGGCTTTACGAGCGAGCTGCGGGCTCTGGAAGCGCTGTCAGCTTTCCAAGGCAGCTCTCAGGATGCAGCCGGCACTAGGACCTGCCTGGAGCCTCTACGCCCCGGCCCGTGCGGAGCGGATAAATACAGCAGAGCTTGGCTGGCGGCGGCGCTGGGAGCCCCGCACCGCCCCCGCGGCCGGAGGGAGCCCCGTGTCCGCCGATGCTCCAGCTCTGGCCGGTCACGGCCTCGCTGCTCCTGGGCACGGCCAGGGCGGCGTGCGATGAGGAGCTGCTGGAGCGGGAGGGAGTCACCCTGTGTGTCAATGTCACCCGGCAGCAGCCTTTCCCCGGCCTGCGGGGCGTCCGCGGCATCCGTGTGCCCGTGTTCGACGACCCGGCCGAGGATCTGTACCGGCACTTCGAGCCCTGCGGCGCCGCCATCGAGGCGGCCGTGCGGGCCGGGGGAAAGGCGCTGGTCTACTGCAAGAACGGCCGCAGCCGCTCCGCTGCCATCTGCACCGCCTATCTCATGAGACACCGGCAGCTCCCCCTCAAGGACGCCTTTGAGGTAATGTGCCTACAGCCAGATTCATATTGACGGCTCTTTTGGGGAAGAAATGCAAGGCTTCTTATGAGAAATGATGATTTCTTGCAAGATTATTTTGGCGCTTTCACCTGCCCGTCACCAGTTATACAGAGGTTCAACATTTGAAGAAATGGTCCCCTGTAAGTTTTTTCAGGCCCAGCTTGGTCTAATATGTTTTCAGTGTGGGGTTTCTAGGATGAACAGAAATACAAATGCAAATAGGCTTTGAGCAGAGGTAGCAAACAAACAAAGCTGGTTGCTTAGTGAACATTTTCTTTCTCATTTGCACAGTCACATTAAGTGAAGACAGAGACATAAAGTGAGTGGGTGCAGGAACTGTTCTGCAGGGTTTGCTCCTATGTGCCAGCTCCAGAGAGCAAAGAATATCCTGTTAGGCCTGCTGAATGCCAGCTAGCTATCAGCCACAGCTATATTGCTGTAAGCAATGACATGGCAGCTCTCCTAGGAAGCCTAAACAATACAAACTACGTGTGCTCTGTGGATTTTTAGCCTTCACCCATTTGTCAGGTGTATCACCTTAGATAGCCAATTTGCTTAATTGGCAAATTAAGACTGAGGAGTGTGCAGTGAGTGAACAAGTTTCACACTATCATCTTAAACATGAGCAGTGGCACTGCACTTAGTGAGAGACTTTCCCATTTCCAGCAAGTCAACAGGTCTGTCTGGTGTGTTGCCCATGAATCTGTTCTGTAACCCAGCCCACCTGTCAGTTCCTGGCAAGCACTGAGTGAAGTCAGCTCACCAAAATAGCTATTTGTTACTCTGTAGCCAAATCAAAACCAAAGTAAAGCTACTCAAAATTTAAAGTTCAAAATTCCTTTGCATGACTCCCACAAATGCAGGATACCTTGCTTCCACCATGTTTCTCCTGTTCTCTAGGCTGTGAAAACTGCCAGACCTGTAGCAGAGCCGAATGCAGGATTTTGGTCTCAGCTGCAGAGATATGAAGAAGATTTGCAGAAACCAAAGCAGTCTACTCTGCTGGGCAAAGGACTTAAAAGCAGTGATGTCTGAAGATACTTTAAAGAAAGTGAAAGGACTTCCTACAGACTTTTAAAAAAAGAAAAAAAAATCACTTCCTAAATCACCTGTACGTAAAACACTTTATCCCCATCACTGAGTTGATGCTTCATTGAATTCATTCAGAGTATTTCTGTTGGTAATGGATGGAAACAGGGCAGATAAGAAGGAAATAACAGCAGAAAGAGAATGGTTGGAAAGACAGCAAACAAACTAGAGAAAAACATGGAATCTTCAGCAGTTATTTTCCCCTGAAAGACACTGAATATGGTAACTTACTGAAAGAAGGAAGGAGTTACCACACAGGGATTTTATTCCTGTTGTTTAGTTAAACTTCCCCGTGATGCCATTAGAAGACATGATACCAGACCAAGGAAGTTCTGAATTTCTCTCTCACCTACTGGATCATAATTCATGTTAATGAGCTGACACAACCTTTGGTGGGAAACTCACAGTGGTTGATGCTTTGTCTCTGCAATTTTCCTTATATCCAACTAGACCAAAGTACCTTCACAAATTACCCAAAAATCCAGAGGACAGAATAGACAGATGATGGTAAGGGATTCAGCTCCCACCATGCAGGCTAAGTGCCCTTTCAGCTTTTGAAATTATTCTCTAAAACACCAAAGGAATGATTTTAAAACCTGCAGATGATACTGGAGGGAAGAAGAAGAGACTGGCAATCTAGAAGTAATCACCACTCCTTTTAGCTTTACTTACTAAGTCCAACAGGGCCCGGATCATGCCTTAGTGTGTCAGTTTACAAGTCAGCTGTTCCTGCATGCAAGCAACATGCAAAAATCATTTCTGCTGAGACTGCTTGCAGGTTGCCCTCTGAAAGTATCTATTGGGCCACTAAAGCAACTGCATGAAACTTCCTGATCAGACTGCTGTGTGTTTATCACTAGCCATCCAAAACAGAGTTTTGTCAATCTGCATGAATACATTTGTAATTTAAAAGGGGCAAGTTATGACAACCTGAGAACCTGCGAGATGAAATTCCACTCCACCTTGCTGAAAGCATAAATATGAAATATAGTTAGCTCACTGCCATCTGCCTAAGTGCTCACACAAGGTAAACATATGCTGCCAGCAGTGGGGTAGTAGTTTAAGGCAGAAATTCTAATGATGGAACAATGACAGAAAATAAAACCACTGGGGAATTACATGCATTAGACAATTCAGATGCAGTAGAAGTTCCCAAAGTTAAAGACTGCTCAAAGTTAAAGCAGTGTTATTTTAAAAGCTGAAACCATAGAAATAAAAATAAAAAAATCAGGCTATCATTTTCTTAGTTACCACGAGGCATTTTTGCACCAGATGCTTTCTCCACTCCCAGCTGTGTTTTGTTCATTCTGCATCATTTATATTCTGTATCTGCATTACAGCCAACAAGGAATTTGTCACACATCTGCAGATTTGAAGGTGCTAGAAAAATTTTTGTAGCTTTTATAAACCTTGACTATCATATATAATAAGAATTTCAGTATGACATAAAGATCCTTAACAGAGAATTCCACTCATAAAAAAATCTGTTTCAGTCTGTGGAACAAAATTTATTTCTTGTCAAAAGCTTAAGCTGCTAAACAAAAAAAGGAAGCTAAACATTAATGAAAACACAACACATTTCTAACTGTGAGGCATATGAACTTGCAGTCAGATACAGCTATCAGTTCCACATGTTTGAGTCAGCTGAAATAGAAAACATTGCTCTTGAGTGTCAGCATATACTGCTCTCTGGTTAAATTTTACCAGGCTTCTCAGCATGCAGAAAACCTTCATGCCACAGGGTTTTTCACATCACGGCGTCTTCTGTAGAAAGCTATTTACATCTGAAAACCATTCCTAGTTACAATGAAAGCCATACCTCCTCCTGGTACTGCTCCAAATTAAGGCATAGGATTGCAACTTGGAACTGGAACAAAGAAGTGGTTCACTTCTTTATTTGAGTTCATAACCCACTAAGGCTACAGGTGCTGCAGGCTGGAGGCTCAGACATACTCCTTGTTGCTGATGACAGTCTCAGAGCTCCTGAGGTGTGTGTGTGGCTGAGGAGCTGCCTGGGCTGCTGTGTACGTGTATTTGTTGGGGCTGTAAATCAAGAGAAAAGAGGTACAAAATAGTAGGTTTTAGGCACATGCCCGTGGTTTCAGATACTTAGAAGTTACTCAGCTTTGTATCCAACCCACCTATAGCACATTCTTCACAACGGGGCAGAACTTAGAGGCCTCCTGTTCTCATTGTTCTGGCAGCTAAGGGGGAATAGATGGGGTCCCTGATGGGCTGCACAGCCCATCTCTCTCATCACCTCAGCCACTCTGGATTCCTAACTAATGATTCCTAACATCTGCTCTTCCTCGAGGCATTTCAGTCAGGGCCCTAAAGCAGAAGCCCTCAGCGCCTTTGTACAAGCTGCAGGTTTTAATATAGGAATCAGGATGACAAAGAAAGAAAACAGAAGTATCTTTACCTAACCCCTTCAACTGTCATTCATCATGTTGAACTTCTATTTCATGTATCAGTTTTACCTGATTTTCAGGACATTTCATGACATTTGGTACTTTGTATCAAAGTAAGGTGAGCAAGATCTAAAGTCCAACGTGACTGATGAAACGTTACCATAAAACTGAAATGGTTTCAGATTAGGCAATGGAGTATCAGAGGAACACACACTCACTAATTTTGATAAAATTTTCCTACGATTAAATACACCAACAGTGAATATGCTTCTTCCTTGCATATTATAATCCTCTCAAGTTTAGCCAGTATAACCTCCAAGCTATTTGAGTTCTGGTAGACATGGACCTCTGTTATTTCTGCCTATTTCATCCCTCTCCTTCAAGGAGGTCTTCTGTATGTGTGAAAATTTAAGACTGAAACAAAAATGCAAGAAAGGTTAAATATTGAAGGCAGAAATCTCACCTTTCCTGATTTAATGTGTGACAAGACATTTCCATAAAGAACAAGAAAAAGAACATGTTTCTAGTGATGAATTCCATGTGCTTTGGGAAATGCCTTTACACTTTCTCCAGACTGAACAGTGTTTGAATATTTTACTCACAGTGAGCGCTGAAGAGAAACTGGATCATAATACATCATGAGGTTTTATATACTTTTCTTTTAGTGACAGTATGCTCTTTCATTGCACATTTTCCCCATCAGCAGTGCCCAGAATTATCAAATACAAATTAGAGGTGACTGCTGATAGTGATGCATAGTACCCTGTCTGGGAGGTACAAGTGTTTGGTACAGCATCCCCTGCCATCACCAGTCTGTGACGTGCCATAGCACTGTTTGTAATTTATACATATTGGTACCAGGGGGTGAGAGAGAGACAGAATAGTACACAGAGAGGGAGTGGTATGTGATTGACAGCTACTACTTCAACTGACAAATCCAAGATTACCTGTAATTTGAATTTTCCTTCCCTCTGCATGAACAGGTCAGTAAGATCCCACCAAGAATATAAAGGATAGATCCAGCCCAGCCTAAGTACAGACCTTCTCCTAGTTCATACCTGAAACATGAAAGATTTTATGGAAACAACTTATAACAGGATCACAGAGCCATGCAAACAAATTCGAATCTGCGTAGAAATCAGCTAACTGAAAGGCACTTCAACAGTTCACAGAGAGCAGATCTGGCTTTGTGTCTGCTCAGTAAAACTCTTATTTGTATAGAGTTGCTCTGCCAAATTAGTGACAGTACAGAGAGTACTAAGTAACATAGAGATAAGTAGCAATAAATAATTGTGTCTATTTAACAAATTGTTGATAATAAATAAAAATGACAAACCTGTGGAATCCACAACACTTATTTTGCCCTTTTATCATCTGTGTCATTGGAATGATTTTGTGAAACTGAATAATTCAGACCTTACTATCTATATGTGAGAAAAGGCTGACCACAGGCATCAGTTTTCTATGGACACAACACTAGGTCACTTACAAGTAGCTGGTTGTATAGGGCTGGTTTTCAAACTTACATATCCTAAAGGATACTCAGCACCCTCTGTGGTTATATGGCTGAAAAGCATTTATGAATGGCCCAGGCTGAAAAATAGTTCTCTGTTTTACTGTACAAAACTATACCTTTCAGGAAACTCCCTAGTCCAGTCCAACAAATTCATTGATAATGAATTTGTCCCAAAGACTAGAGACAACTGAGTCTGGAAAAGTCTGGCAGGAGTTTCATAAAAAGAGGAAAACAAATTTTTATGATCAGACAAAAATATATATCCACAATCCATCTGTACATCTGTGGTCTGAGATATCCAATATAAGGGCAAAATAAGTGTCATGGACTGCATTGAAGGTAGCATGGAACCAGAGATTCGTGTTTTCTTTTCCACTTGGAAATTATTTAAAAGTGTCAAAGCTTCTGACTCTGGAATTCATTGCTAACAGGAGGGTTTCAGAGGTTTACACAGGTTCACAGCTCTCTCTGTTCTCATCACACATGGGAGCCACTGGTTTAGGTGCTTCCAAACATGGAACAAGCAGAGAGTCATTATCCAACAAACCCAGGAGTACAAATTGCACATTGCCCAGTGCCTGCAGTCATTTCTGCTCACCAGTCTCCTATATACCAAAGCAAAGTATATAGGAGTCATCTGCAGGAGAACTTGGTTTGCCTTCAGAGCTGTGGGAGAAACTCTAAGAATTAGCAGAGGTCAACTTCACTGATTTGCTGAAGTCAGACCAAAAAAATGCAATCTGACAAACCAGATTTGCCAGTCTCTGAAGATCAATACTGGCAGGCAATGGAATTTAAACCTGCCTCACAGACTCCATGTCCAGCTTTACCAATGATCAAACTTAATTGATCTAAGAACTGCTCAGTGAATCAATAGCTTAAACATGAAATTTAGATATTAAAAAAAAAAAAAAAAGATTTCTTTAGCTACTGAATGCAAACCATCTGGTAACTGATTAACAGGCATTGATGGTGAAGGCCCAAAGCTATAGCAGGTAACTATAAAACACACCAGCTATCCGACTAACCGAAATTCCTTATCAACGGTTGTTGCAGTTCCCTAATGTATTTATTACCCTTCATATAGTTCTCTCAAGGGGATATAAAGCAACAAAAAGTAACTGCACAAATACAATTTCTTTCTAAGCACTTCATAGAAAACACAGGGAAAACTGACAAACAACAAAAGCAATTGCCTAAAGTACTTTGATTTATCACAAAGCACTTCACCTCTGACTTCCCTGAATTGATTCCTGGGCAGGAACTTACAAAACACTTCAAATATGATCCTAGCAACTAACAATTTATAGTTTACTGATCTATGGATTATATACTTGGTAGAAGTATATTATAGATGTCTCATAATCCTCTCTTTTTCCCCCTCTCTGAAGGAGAGGCCCGGTCACCTCTACTCCTGTTCCTCATTGCTAAACAAGACACCTAGATAAGGTGCCATGAGCTGCTATTTGGTTTTGACAACTGTTACTTTTATATCAGACAAAGAGCAAGGGCTTTTATACCTCGAAACTTGTTTGTATGCAACTTCACTAGCTGATAATCCCACAAAGTTTTCTTTATTTTAACTCATAAGACAAACAAATGTTGAGCTGTTAATTATATATAGACATATATAAGACAGGCAGCAGATTTCTCTGCAGGTCACTAATACAAGCTGGATCTGCTTTGCATGTGATTTTCCCTTGCATGTACATCTGAGGTTCTTTATTCTAGACAGAACTTGAGTTTTGTACCTCTTTTGGTCTAAATGCCAAAGCAGATTAAGAATTTTACCTTTTCCTCTTCATAACATTGAGATACACACTTGACTCTCTCAAGAAAATCCAAACACAGTACAAAACCCCCTCAGATGCTGGGTTGGTATTCCTCACACATTCACTAACTTTTCCAAAAAAGAACTCTCCTCCCTCCCCACCAGCATCTCTGAGGTGAAAAGATTCCCTGAATACATTTTTTCCCTCCTGTAGGACTGGATAATGGGATCCATCCAGGTTCTGAAACTCTGGAGCAGCTGAGGTTAGTGCAGCTGTCTAACACAGAATGGAGTTTGATATGACAGATACATTAACTTACTTGGTTCCAGCGTAGAGTCCGTTAAAAAACTGAGCAGTAACCATTGCAGCATACCAAGAAATAGCCACCATGGAGCAGAGACCTACCAGGAAAAGTTTAAAAAGCACACAGGTGAATGATTCCTTTAATGGCTGTAACAGATTTAAACAAAGAGCAAGTTATTTCATTTAGTCTGGCTGTGAAAGCAATACAAAGTATCAATAGTGCTCTCATTTCAGCCTTGACATTACCTGCTAAAACGAAAAGAAATCCTCCTGTGACAGTAAACTTCATTTTTCCATCTTCATCACTCAACCCAATGTTTGTGCACCTCATACCAAGCAGTGAGAGTACTGCAGCTAAGAATCCCAAAAGGATGGAGGTAATCATCAGGGCACGGCATGCCTGAACGTGAGCTAAGACAGAAAAAGAGAAAACAAATCAGGATCTATACAGAAATTACATCCATCTTGTGCTGCAAAAAATAAAAGTGATTAGAGGAAGTGACAAAATTAACAGGTGCAGTAATGAGTCAATCTTGTCCAACCTTGTCATGTGGTTCAGAGATGCCTCCAAACCCAAGTGTGTTTAGCCTTCAAGTCAAACAGATTTGAGAGTTGAACTATGCCTACACTTCATAAGCTCACTAAATCCTCTTGTGTCTTTAGTAAATCCTGAAAAACTACAGCAAGTCATTCATCCCTTACATTCCTGTGAAAATGCCCAATGGTATACATGGTCATTTGCAGGAGCAGGAAGAAGCCTCCTACTCAAAAGTCCTTCTGAATTCCTGACATGTGTACAGCTGAGTGCACAGCACACATCTGAAATCCAGGTCACAGTCAGGGTGTGCAAGGCTCTGGCACTACTGAGGTACTGGAGAAAGGTGCCAGCTTTGCTGCTTCCAGGGAGAGATAGGAGAGAATTGTGCTCCAGTTAGCAGTGCACCTCAAACTCGGTGTAACAAACAGGAGGTGAGGGCATCTGAGAGCTGCAGCACTCCTCCCTAAGACATTCTCCTGTGGAGAGGTTCCAGCTGCTGTGGGCACACCGGGGAATCTGTAGGTATTGGGGTATGCTGGCAACTCTGCATCCTTTAAGTCTTCACATCTTGGTATCAATTGCACAAAAACCAGGAGTAGATTATTAATCAGCCTAAGAAAGAAGGTCAGGCAGGGACTTTGGGCTCCTTTAAAATGGCACCCTGCATTTGGCAGGCTCCAGGTCAAATGGCATTTCGGCACCTTTGTTGTGAGATAAACATGCCAAGCGTCACAGCCTGGCAGGGTCACAACTGCTAACTTTGTTGACTTGATTATCTTTAAGTTCTCTTCCATCCTAAATGATTCTATGACTCTACAATTTGAATCATCCTGGACACTCACATCATTGATGCCAACATTCCAGCTCTTTCTCCCGGACCACCTCCACGTCCTCCACTATAACCTGCTGTCTAGTTCTGTAGCAGAGTGAATTGTAACTTTCCAGATGACAAAAATCAGGCAGAGACAGGAGGCAAAGTGATACTCACACTCCAACTCAGCCTAATGTGGCTTAAGAGTACTGGTCCTACAAGCTTAAGAGTTACCAAAGATAGCAATAAGCACTATGAGATGAATGTACAGAATTAAAGGCTAAAATCATTTGAGGAGTTAATGCTTTGTTAAGCACTATATTTAAAATTTTTGTGAAAAAATATGAAGATAGTAGGAAAAGTGGAAAGACCCTTCAAAATACCACTAACAGTTCAAGGGTTTTGCCTGCAGAAGATGCTGTTAAGGTAAGTGCTCAACAATGCTGCTTTCAGGTTTGGGATCTTACACCATGGCAGTCACCCAGCGGGGTCCAACACTCACATTTCAGGTCTCAGGGACTCCTGCAGTGTTACATGAGGCTCCCCATATCTTTCCAGGACACACAAGCATTCCCTTGCTTGCAATCCAATGAGAAAGGGATTTCATACAACTGTACCACAATACCATAACCTCAACAGCCTTAACTGAGGACTTCAGCTCACAATTCAGAAAACTCAATTTTTTATTTTAAACTTAGCTTATTTAACCGAGATACAAAGTCAGTTCATTTTATTCGTGCACACCAATTGTAAGAAATTATCCCCAAATCCTGTCATTAGAAAAAACACCTACTAAAAAGAAAGGGGAAAAAAGGAGAAAGTTTACAAACCTTTGGCAACTACTTATATCAAATGTTTGACTTAGTTGTGACTAGACAGACAGTGCAGTAGCCAGTCATGGTTTCAATATTGTGCAGTATTGCATTTAAAAAGGTCCTCACTTCAAATATTTTTCATTTAGACTAATGGCTTAGTGAACTAAAATTAAATTGGTTTAGAAGAACCAAGTCTGGCTTTTCCCATATATAAAGCAAAACCCAGAATATTCCACATAGCTCAGCTGCCAATAAGGAAACTCTTGTGGAAAATCTTCACTGTCCTTCTGATGGGAGGTAACAAAGACACTTTTGTTTTTTCTTTTTGCCCTCCCTCCAGTCCCTGGCATCCTCACAGCAGTTTCAACTAAGTTTCTAATCAGGAATTTGAAACACACCTAAACTGACCATGGTAATTTTTAATCTGCTTTGGTTCATATCTGCAAGTGCTATGGATGTTTCTCAGAGGTCCCACTGTCTGCTGAGCCCCTGTTGTTACCAAACCCATTTTCTTCCTCTTTCCTGCTTTGCCCAGCCGTTCTTTCAACTGTTAATACCATCCAGTATCTTCTGACTTTTCCTTTTCAGCTTTCCTTCCTAACAATGTTTTATCTTCGCAGTTTTGCAAGCTGTTTTTTCCTTCCCCCTTTCCCCCGCCTTTACCCCTCAACTATACTGCCATCTTCTCAACTGCAGGACTGATCTCCTCTCCAACAGACCAAACCTAATCTTCACAAATTCACTTCAGAGCCTGAACCAGTCATTTACTTTCTGGCCCCACTTTTCTCCTTCCTGCTGAGTCCAAGTTGTTACCTGTAGCTCTCAGGAGCCCTGCTGTTGCTTGCCTTCTGTCCTGTTTGCTTTAACACTCATGGTGCTCTTTTCTGACCCCCACCACGTTCTCTCAAACCCACTTTTTTCTCCAGAGGCTGATCTCCTGCGGGCCCATGGCCCAAATCTGCACATACTCTCAGAGGAAACACCCCGTGTAAACACATCAATGACAGAACTGCCTGGAGTCAGTGGCAGTAAGCTACAAACCAGCCCTTGGAGTGGTTTTCACAAGAACCAAATAAAATCACAGAATCATTAAGGCTGACAAAGATCTCTCAGATCATCAAGTCCAGCAGTGCTGGTGCACATTGACATAAGTGCTCTGCAGAGGGTAATGTCTGATGGAATGATCCTGCTGTTACTGAGACTAAGATGTTTAAATAGGGTAATGTTCCTCTTCATACACACACACACTCTAAAAGCAATTAGAAAAACACTAAAAGCAATTAGTTAGAGAAGACTGAAAGATGAAAAGAACAGATTACTCCCTAAATACTGGACACAGCTCCAGAGAATTGCTATGTGAGTATTAGAGCTGGTCAACAACAAGCCTTTACTTCAGATTGAGGGAGAAAGTGAATTTTACACTTCATTCCCACTAATCCTATACTACACATTCTTCAGATTAGGAGTATCCACCCACCTATTTAGTTTAGCCACCTCCTAGGGCAGATTCAGCTAGAAGGAATGTGTTTTCATTCCGAATAAATATCTACATACTGAATTATTCAAGATTAATAAAAAATTGCTCTGCTGTCTATAAACATGCTTACTATCCACAGAATATTGCCTAGTTGGGCATTTAGGACAACCATAATTATGATGAAGATTGATAGAGAGGACGGGGGGCAGCAGATCTAAATTTCTTGATATTTAAAACCACATCCAAATAGACTTCAGTTAACAAGCCCTGACAGTATTTAGCATTAGTTAACAAGCCTAATCATATATTAATTAATAGCATATACTCCTTCTATAAGTTATAATATGTTATAGTATAACATGCATTTTCTTGGATTATTTACAATTTTCAGTCTCAACTCACAAAACCCATTTTGCAGCTAAAACCAGTATTTCCTATTACATGAAAAAACTCCAGCTACAGTACATTAGCTATGAAGTATTGCAAAAGAAGGTCTACACAATAATTCCAAATAAATAAATAGTTTAAAAATGTCTCCTACTAAGACATCCCACGAGACTCTAGAGAAGAGATTACAACCCACTTTAAATGCTTGTTAAATGCTTGATCAACCGACTTCATTTGCCTTATTTTATAGCCTTTCCTAACATGCCTGACACGCTCTGCTGCTTGAGAGATTTTTATTACTTCAGCCCACAAAGTCCTTCTTGGCCAGTTATTTTCCAGAATAACCAGACTGCCAAAACCAAAGCCTCACTACTTTTTGCCAATAAGTTCTTAAGGAATACAAACAAGGCTGCACAAAGTCACCTACCAGGCAGTGCAAGCATGGAGTCAAAATTCCTGCAGTTGGACACTCCAGTGCTGTCTTCTGCACAGCTCTTCCAGAGGTTTTCATACAACGTAGAGGTTGTGATCACAGAACCATGAATACTAGAGACTTTCCAGTAACTATTGGGCAAAGTAGCTCCAATAACTGCCAACCCACCCAAGCACAAAATAAAGCCGACGATTTCCAACGCAGCAGTCATGCTTGTGAGTAGTAACAGTTAAATACCCTTATAATTAGATTACAATCAAGTGAAGCCTTTCAGAAGCCTCCTTGCTGTTTTATCTCTGGGTTTCACTCCAAAATGAGTCTACCTTTGCTCTTTGCTCTTTCCCCATAGATAAGGCTTAAGGGGCATGACAATAAGAAGTGGGAGCAGTTCACGATAAAGATATTAGTGTGTAAAAAAAGTGTCAATAATAATTCTTTTTCTAATAGGAAGTGAAAAATGAGCCTATTCTTTTCCTCAGCCTGGAAACTCCAGTCAGTATTTCTACAAAGCACTGTGTAAGACTGATGATTTAGGCAAATATTTTATTTCTGTGTCTTTTCTGAAGTCAAATAGATTTTACACTAGATTAAAAATGCTTGTAATTTTATTATTGCTGTCAAATCAAAAAGCTTTTGTGTAATACTTTCTTGAGGATTCAAACATAAAACAGCTTGAGAACAGAAGCTTTATACTTCTGCTAGAAAATTTAGCAGTTTTTGGAGTTATGGTCATAAGTAATCCACAACAACTGTACTGCCAGCCTCTTTCAGGAAGGTTAAGTTTATGGATGAGTGGTTTCCTTTAATATTTTACTATCTATTGATCTACAGCTAAACACATTCAGTCTTTAAAACAGTACCACTTACACTGTACAACTGTACAATGTATTACAATGGTAATAATGCCTGTATCATGGAATTGAAATATAAGGAAATTAAGGAGCTAGTGTGACAGACCTGTCTCAAAAGGAATAAAATTATCAAGAAAAACAGCTATAAGAAAAATAATACATATCAGCAAATTGCATCTGTTTGTTAGAATACTTTAGGATTTTTAAAAAAGCTATTTTAGGCAAAGCATATGTTAAACTCAGTTCAGTTGCTTCTGCTCTTGGCAAGACAGAATGGTAGACTCAATTCACGTCACCCACTCTTGCTAAAGCTTTAAAGCACCTGTGGATCCAAACAGGGTTAACCATCTCCTGCAGTGATAACCTGCTCTTATCTCCAGGAAATGGAGTCAGAGTTTCTTCATAAAATAATTCTGCTATGATGCAACGTGGTAACAGATCCACAGCATTTATGTAAACACCACCAGAAGGAGTAGCCTTTGAGAGACCCACAACTTGTCCCTAACAGGAATTTGTTGTTTTTCATCAAAATTCACTGGTCACTTCGAGCTGATGCTGTAGGTGGTATGTTCAGCTGCCAAAAGGTATTACAGTGCCACTGTGACATTTTGGCTCCCATGGCAGTCAAGAGGATTGCTGCTATAGATTTAAACAAGACTATATTTTTCTGTGTGACTCTGTGAAGCTCTAAACTTGCAATCTTTTAAGGAAACCAGATAGTGTGTGGTAAGAATTGATCTCAGGTGACTGTTACAGGATTTCCCTCCTTCTGCTAAGTCACTGCAACTTGACAAATGATGGCATAGTAAAATGAACACACTGTACCAGTACCCTGGAGTATCTGCATTTCATTAAAAGCCCTTCAAAGGGTTTACAGATAATTTACTCATACACTGGTGCTATGCTGGTGATCTCAGCAATTACTTCTGCTGACAGCACTTTCAAAGGTGAGATAGTTGGGACCTTGAATCAAGTGTCCCCAGCTGTTATACTGCTGCCAAGGATAGAAATCAAAAATTAGGAGTATAATTTTTTAAAAATCCCTTCCTAGTTAAGAAATGTATTTCAACAGGCAGTCGTAAAGCACACATATAAACAGAAAAGATTAAACTGCAGACTTGAGGTGCATGAGTTTTCCTGTACAGCACCAGGGACTTCAATAATTCCCTTCAGGAAATCACTCTCCAACGGGTTAAAGAACATAAGGCTATCCTTCACTAAATTTTGTGAACTCTAGCTTGTGGAGCAATGGGCATAACAGCCAGTACTGCTCTGCAAGAGGCTCTGCATCAGCTGGGCTTAAGAGTTGGTGTTGAGAGCTTCACATCAGCACCTTCCACAGCTTGGGAGCTTTCCTGTGGGCTTGCTCTAACCCGGTCAGTTGAACCAAATGCTGTCATTGTTGGCCCCATCTCATCACTCTCATTTCCAGAAACTTAAGGCATCTTGGTATCTACAGAGAGAAGGCCCTGGAGAGGAGCTGAACGGGTGCCAGACCATGTGAAAAGCTGACACTGCCTCTGATGCAATGAGCAATGTTTTAAAGTCTTGGGAATCATATGACTGGCCTCCTTTTGAGGCTACAAACTCTGGCCTCATTACAGGATGCTGATACTTGTTGTTAAACTGGCATCATCATCATCAAGGCAGATGAGGCCACCAAAGCAAGGGCCCTGTGGAAGAACCATGAACATGCTGAATCTTGAGAGGTAAACTCTCACCCTTTAGACATCTGCCTTACAGTTAGGCACCTCTGAATCCAAGGAAGTCCACATCTGTGTCAAGAAAAGCAAGGTTCATAGTCTGTGACACGTCCAGACAAAGAGCAATGACAGCAATCAGGACCCTATAAAGCACAGAGGACTTGAAGAAATGATATTAATATCACTTACAACATGACTGCACAAAACTGAAAGTTGTAAAAGAATAAATGCAACGTTCTATTTAAGACAGAAAGCTTAACAAAATACCCTTTCCAGAGGCTACAGTGTTACTGTTTCTACACTCAGTTTGCTGAGGAAAGAACTTCAGTATCAGTCCTTCCCAGTCCTTTGCCATAAAGATAGTGTTTACAGGAAAATAGTTTTTAAATCCAGAATTATTCAAACAAATACTTTCCAGCCCCTACTGAGACATTTCTGCTCTTTCTAACTGCAGATAAACTACCCTGCTAGCATGGCCAATGCTAGAAAACACAGAAGCATCCATTGCACAGATGTATTTTAGTCTAAGCTCACCACCTCTGAGAAATTCCAGAAAAAATACCCAGGTACACAGGTTTAGCACAAAGTATCAAACCAGTTCTGGACTATCTAATAATTCCTGTCTCACACCAGAGCACAAACAAACACCAGTGCTCATGGATCTATGATCTGCTTGTATTGAGGAACCAGGCTGACTGAAAAGATGCTATTTCTTATAAAACTATTTGAAAAACAATTCTCAGATTTACTGCATGTCACCCATACCTCTATGTCAACACACCAGAGAGGGCAGCAAAGCCACAGCAGTGACTGCAGGGTGAACACCGGTTTCATGGTGGCCCTTTAACTTGTCTGCAACCACTGCAGGATTTGGCCACACCAGACCCTCTGGGACAACTGCCCTCTGTGCCCCCCAGCCTGCTAACATGCTGTACAGAAAGAAGGAATAAACCCCCAGCCTTGGATTTTATAAAGATATGCCTTGACCACTTACTGTCTGAATTCAGCATGTAGAGCATTTTCTTGCACTCTACTGATCCAGCAGTTGCTGCACAGTCCATCCAAAGCCCTTCAGAAACCCAGTCTGCAGTGACCAGCTCTGCCGTGGTGTCCAGCACCTTCCATCTGCTGGACATGGTGGTGAAAACGAGTGTGCTGAATCCTGCTAAAGCCAGCAGCAACGCACAGATCTGCACACAGGAGGAGGCCATCGTGACACAAGTTTTCTTCAAAGAGGTTTCCCAAAATTTCTGGTGTCAGAAACCTGTTGAAACAGTTCATATACACACAAGTGTATGGAGTTACCTTTACACAAGCCTGACCTTTGCAAAAACGTCAAAAAAAAAAAGCCTGCTACAAAATAAGGTATCACACAAGGGAACTGTAGACCTGGAATCTAAATCCCATTAAGTAACTGGAATCATTGAATATTCTATACATTATCTTCTTAGGAAAACTTTTATTATTGTACACGTTTACCACAAAAAAATACAAACAGAGCAAAACCACAGGACACAACCGAAGAATTCTCTAATTTTAATTTGCAATGTTTCATCCATTTCATTACTTCTTTGCTAACTCAAAATTAATTTAAAAATGAAAACTATCACATGCTTTAGTAAATGACTCATCTCCCAATTACAGTATCTACCAATACAAATTTAAAGCAAGATAAATTGTGATACTCACGTTTATGGTATGTTTCTAACCCGTTTCCTCTCCCTTCCTGCTAGATACCAGTGTCAGCACTTTGTGAGGACCGATTGGATCACCCAAGTGAAAGTTTTGTACTCTTTAGGACCTTTGTCCCATTCTAAAAATCAAGGACCCAGGGCCAAAGCTCTGTCCAACTGTTGCACACGTCCAACTGTTTGCCATGTCAAAGATTTGGCATGGCTTTTCGCTATAGCAAAGTGTCAGTGAAAGGGAAAATTACCAGAAATTGATGTAAGTTAGTACCAAATATACACAGATTAACATGACATAATTTGCTTTGTCAGGGTCACTGAGCTGCCCAAGCACCATCAGAGTGCAAAGCACCACAGAAACATTGCTACAACTTCCACAATGGCTGTTTTACCTGAAATTTTAAATGTATTTGTTTCAGGATGCATCCTAAAGAAGAAATACACAGCTGGACAGCTGTCCAGTGGGTGACACTACCAAACCAAACTGCGTGACTGCAGCCATAGGCAGGACAGACCTCCTGGGCTCACGGCCAAAGGACGTCTGGCAGTCTGGGACAGCTCTGCAGCCCCTTTGCTGCTGCAGTTCCTCCTCTCTCTGCCTTCCTCTGTCTCAAGGAGCCACCCTCACTCACCCCTTCCTGACCCTGGTGCTGCCACACAAACCCCGTGGGACTGGCCAGATGATACTTTATTCCAGCAGCACATCCATCCCCTTTCAACCCATTCCATGGACACCCTACCCTACAGGACCTGATTGTACCAGCTGTCACACAGTGCCGTGTTTATAAGCTTGAGGTGATGGCACAGTTGATAGCAAATATGTATTGCAACTGTCCAAAGGAGAATGACAATAAACCAAACACAAATAAATACACAAAGTCCAAAACATCATCCCTCACAAAGTACCCACATAGGCCATGTGCAAGTAAGAGCTGTAATGTGATAAAAGCAAACTCTGGAGGAGCAAAAAGGATCACTGTAACATTTAAAACAGCCAAAATGTACCTGGTTTGAACACGGCACAGGAAGGGTTAGCAAAGAAAAATACTGAATTCACTTAAATAAACAAATTACTCCTGATAAGGTCTTTGGAACAAAAATGAGTGGTAAAAATGTCTAAAATGGAAAGTTAACAACCTCTTTTACTTTTTCATTTTGTTACATAGAAAACCAGAGAAAGAGCATTGATTACAGCACTGGTTTCAACTACAACACATTTCTAACATCAGCAATGTATGTCTTTGAACCTACTAATCACTTCTTAGTTCAGGCAAATTCTGAGGCTGACCCATGGCCACCAGTGCAATCAGAAAGAGATAAAATGCAAATTTAAATATGGTACTAAACTACTTAGAGCAGTTTCCCACTACAGCTCACAGAGGTTTTCTCTGGTCAGAGTCTGACCTTCGGGTGAGAAGGCAAACTCTTTTCACTACTAGTTAGGGGAAAACAAACAAACAAACAAACCAAAACAACAAAACAGCAATGTTAATTAATTTCCTACCACTTCCAAAGAATATGACTGTTTTTAACTTTGCTCCAGAAGTCATCATAACATCTTAATAACCTAATCAGTCTTATAGCCACTTGCATTTACCGTGTGGAGATCACTCTCATATCGCTATTAACTTTGCCTTCTCACAACAAACTACAAAATAACTTGGGTTGGAAGGGGCCACACGGATGCCAACCTCCTGCTAAAGCAGAGTTTCAGCGTTGGGTCAGGTAACCCAAGCCTCATCCACAACAAAGCAATATTCACAGCTGGAATTTGCACACAACACTCTCCTGCGGAGCATGTTCCTCGCACCTGTGCAGAACTTTTCCTGCTGCAATACGTGGGTGCTGCCTCTCGCCCTCCACGTGCAGCCTTGAGATAAACCACTGTTTATTCTGCTGCTGGATTTTGGCAGCTCTGCACTCTGCCTGGCAGCCCAGACATGACTGGCATCGTGTAGGTGGCTTTGCTGTCTCATGAGTATCTCCACAGCACAACAGGCAACCAGGAAGGTGCACCCAAGTTCTTCAGACTTGCAAGCTACTTTCAAAGCAACCTCCTGTTTTCTTTTCCCCTTTCATTTCAGGAGGCTGGCAGTGTGTACAGCAGACTGTTCTCTGCTAATACCTCTCAGCCCTGCAGAGCTTTGCTGGCATGGAGATGGTGCTGGGAAGAGCAGCACAGTGCCAGAGAGCAGGAGTCCCAGCCGGCAGCAAGGGGACCACAGGGCAACTGTGGTACCTGTCCAGGTGTGTGTGTGGGTAACTGCAGAATCACAGAATCACCAAGGCTGGAAGAGTCCTTTCAGATTATCCAGTCCACCCAGCACTGCCACTGTACCCCTAAGGCACCAGACCACATCACCCAGCACCAGGTCCAGTCACCTTTTGAGCACCTCCATCACCTCCCTGGTAACCTGTTCTGATAATGCCTGACCAGGGAAAAATGTGTTTCTAATATTAAATCTGATTCTCCTGCCTCAGCTTACAGCCATTTCCTCTGGTCCTCTCACTGCAGACATGGCAGGAGGGGCTGGCCCCATCTCACTACAGACTCCTGCCAGGGAGCTGTGCAGGGCAAGGAGGTCCCTCCTGAGCTCCTGGAGACTAAACATCCCCGGCTCCCTCAGCCACTCCTCATTAGACAAGTTTTCTAAACCCCTCACAAGCCGTGGTGCCCTTTGCTGGACACACTCCAGCATCTCAATGTCTTTTTTAAAGTGAGGGGCCCAAAACTGCAGAACTTGAGGTGTGGCTTCACCCATGCTGAGTACAGGGGATGATCACTTCCCTGGTCCTGCTGGCTAAACTATTCTCGCTACAGATATAGAGAAGAGCCTGGAAAGAGGTGGTGGGGTGGGAATCTGGTCATCCAGCAGCCCTTTGCTGGAGCAGCCCGGTGGTGAGCTGAGGTGAGCTGAGGTGAGGTGGGGTGGGGCAGGGCAGGGTGAGGGAGTTCGGGGGGGGAGAAGGTGCTGAGGTGTGGCAATGTGATGTGGGGACACATACGGAGCAAAGCAATGCTGAGGCAGCAGCTCCAGCCTCCACTTTGCCTCCTGGGCTGCTGCAGGCTAGGAGGAAACAGGCTCTGCCTATTCCATAAGGCTTCTAGAGAGCAATACAATAAATCAGCCCTGCAGAGAGACCTTGATAAATCAGAGGGCTGGACAATCATCAACTGTGTGAAGTTTAAAAAGGGAAAGTGCTGGATTCTGCACCTGGGATGGGACAACCCCAATGTACCTACACATAATAATTGGGGAACAAGACCCTGGCCAAATCAGTGCCATGGAAAGGGACCTGGGGGTCCCGGTCAATGGCAAGCTGAATATGAATCAGCAGTGCCCAGGCAACCAGGAGGGGCAGCTGTGTCCTGGGGAGGCAGCAGGCACAGCATCGCCAGCCGGGCCAGGGTGGGGATTGTTCCGCTCTGCTCTGCTCAGAGATGGCCTCAACTCCAGTCCTGCGGAGAGTTCGGGCCACCACAATATAAAAAAGACATTAAGGTCTTCAATACTGTTCAAAGGACGGCCACAAGGATGGAGAAGAGCCTTGAGAAGCCATATGAGAAGAGGCTGAGGATACTTGGTCTGTTCAGCCTGGAGGAAACTGAGGGGAGACCTCATGGCAGTCTGCAACTTCCTTGTGAGAGGAAGAGAAGGGGCAGGTGATAAAAATGGGCAGGAGACGCCGCTGCACACAGCCGAGTGGGGAATCAGCCTCCCCCCTCACGGGAGCATGCTCCCGAGGATTCCAGGCCAATGTGATTTCCGCTGATAAGTCAGTTGTTTAGGATGCTTTTGGTCATGGCGAGATCAAAGTTTCAGGCATCAGTTGGCTTCTACTTTTCAGTGTTTATAGTTGCCATTTTTTTTTGTTTTAAGCTGTTACTAAAGAGTCTTAATTACTGTTTGTTTTGGAAATTGTCCCGATTTTCCTGAGGCGTTGCATCCTGGGATTTTTAATTACCATAAGGGGTGTAAGAGCTTGGTGGTTCTCGATGAGCAGGGAGTAGGGAAAGAATGGCCGGAGACGGGTAGAGAGGTGTAGGAGTCTTATGTTGCTATGGAAACGACATTCTTGCCTGACCGGCCACGAAGATATGAGTACAAACAGTTTCTAACATTTAACTTTACAATTCTATAACTAATACCTTCTAACTTATACTTTAACTTTTAAGAGTTGTTTAAAATCTCATTTTTCACACAGGCACTGACCAGTGACAGGACCTGAGGGAATGGCCTGAAGCTGTGTCACGGCAGGTTTAGGCTGGATATCAGAAAAAGGTTCTTCATTCAGAGGCTGGCTGGGCACTGGAATAGGCTCTCCAATGACATGGCCACATTATCATGCCTGACAGAGCTCAAGGAGCATTTGGACAACATTCAGGGGTACATGTGATTTATTAAAAATATGGATATTGATCTAATATCGATATCCAACTATGACAGACATAGACTCTTTAACAGTTTAAAGTTACAAAGTGTATGTTTATTACGACGCCGGGCAGCGTGGAGGATAGCTCCCAAATACACAGCACAATTTACAGATGATCACAGGGCCTTTTTATGTACAGGAGTATTGAATACCCAAAACACAAATACATATTCATAGCTCTGGTACATCCCATTCCCCGTATGGTAATTAGCCAAAAAGCCATTAAGCATGCCTAGTTTGTCCTTTGAAATGGGTCGGTGGTCCTTTTATGGGGCAGGGTCTCAGAATGATGAAGTAAGATGGGTCTTCCTCGCTTTGACTTTTTAACCTTTTAGTGCTACGTGACAACTGAA
>JBBMKD010000013.1:23472053-23489438 GCA_037834095.1 Argya squamiceps | reverse complement strand
AAAAACCATTATAATTACTCTAGATTCTCTGTTGAATTCAACCTAGATGTAAACGACAGGGTGTGTGTGTGTGTGCATTAATTTTAATGGAAATGTACACTAGCCACTCAATCAAAGAACGCCACGAAGGAATTAATATGATTGTAATTAAGTTCGTAATTTACAATGGGTTTGTTATGTTTACTAAAACATAACATGGCTCACCCATGAGCATTTTTTTATTTCTTGCAATGATTTGCACCTACTTGTTGTAAATATGTATATGTATGCAATTTGTACACACACGATTTTTTGCATCTCTCTGGTGAATGATTCCTTCCTGGGCTTCGCTTCTCGGTACCTCAAAGTTAACGCAAGGTTGTTAGCCAAATATTGTGGCGTTATACTGAGCTAATGCAAAGTAATTTAAGCTAAATCAATGGGAATATTGTAAAGGTAACCCAGTTTCATTCCCTTTTGGTGAACTTAGTTAATTTCATTGACCAGTTTTGTTTGTGAACCTTTTTGATAAAGCATCGTCCCATGCCACCGAACATTCAGTTCGGTGAGGAAATGGCCTCAAATGCACAACGAGAGATTTAGATTAAATGTTAGGAAAAAAAAAACCAAACCAGAAGGGGTTGCAAAGCGTTTAAACAGATTGCCCAGAGCAGTGGTGAAGTCCCCATATCTGAAAGTGTTCAAAATACACGTGGATGTGGCACGAGGACACGGTGTCGCAGTGGTGGTGCTGGTTTGACATCTGGACTTAGGCTCTCAGAGGTGTTTTCCAGCCTTAAGGGCTCTGTCACGCTGTGGGTCTCGCTGTCAGCGGTGCCCCAGGTCCCGTTGCCGTGCTCGCAGCGCTCGCGGTGTGGCATTAGCCCGGCTGCCTCGGCCGGAGGAGTGGTCACCGAGCCCTTGTCCGCTGTCGCCCAGTTCACAGGCTCGGCCTTCGGCTCTGCCGCCATCTGGCAGTATGAGTCGCTCAAGTCGCGCGTCCAGACCTACTTTGAGGAAGCTCGAGCGGACTGGATGGATAAAATGCGGCCGCAGAAGAGAGGCGACTTGAGAAAGCAGGTAGGCAGAGCCGGGCTGCTCGCACAGGGGCGGATCCTGCTTGAATTTGCAGGGCTATGTGTATATATATGCATATTTATGTGTATATATATAGATATAAATAAAATTAAAAAGTCTCTGCTCTTGTACCTGTAAAACAAAGATATTTCTTCTGGAAACTGCTGAGATGGAAAAATAGACTATCCCATAATAGAATTTTTACAGCACTTCTCAGAGCAGACTCATATTTTAAGGATCAAGTTAAGCTCTTCAGATGGTGTTTCAGAGCCTGACTTACACGGGACCTTTATTGCATAAACACACAATTTGTTTCTAAGGCTGCTAGGAAAAATTGTTGAAGAACCTGTTTTTTCAGTAAGTGCCTAAGATGACAAGTGCAATTTCCAGGCACGGCCGCATCTCTCCTCTGCCGTGAGCATTGTTTGTACTGCAGATACTTGTCCTGGGTTTTCTGGTTTAGGACTTGGAGAAATATTGGCTTCTCAAAAAATTACAGTACATAAGTTACTTGCAAGAAAAACTGATAGAATGAGTTCTAGAATACTGTAACTGCAAAAGTTATAGTGGAAAAATAGAGAAAAATACCATCTTCACCCAGAACTGCAGGAAAGAGAGGTCAGTGGTAGGAGTTTGTTTGTCTAAACTAGGTGCTGTTTGCTTTTTCACCATAAAAAAAACCCAAAAATGTTCTTGCTGTATCTTAAGTGCTCTCAAAAGTGAACATGAATTCCCAGAGGACAGAACTAGATTAAATTCTCAATCTTATGCTTATGACTTTTCAGTGCTCTGACTTGTGAAATACATTTGTATTTTCAGCCTCTAAACCCATATAAATACTTGGTTTTAGAGGGATTTTTTACTTAGAGAGCTGACATTTCCACCCAAATACTTTTGAGTTTGGGCAGCAAGAACAAAATAAGTGCTGCAAAATTTGTTATAAATTTAGTTGGCATCCCAAAAGTATCAGTCATTTAGTTTTTAATTAAGCATACTTAAAACTAACCTAAACATTCATGTATGTTTGCGTTTGTTGCAAGGTTACTACTGGCTTGTGATAGACCAGGGTTGATATTCTTTCAGGTCTGCTTGTCCAAGGGCAGTAGGGCTGAGCGTGGAGCTGGAGAGGCTCAGGATCCTGGGTGGGACACACAGGAGCTGGTTTTTTTCTGATGTGTATGGTGCACACCAGCACTGCTGTAGGAAAGGGCATGTGGGATAACCCTGGTGGGCAGCAGAGCTCCATGTGGCTCCTCGCTCACAGCCCCCTCAGACCCCCAGTGGGCTGAGGGAGGAAGAAAAGCAAGAAAACTTGTGGGTAAAGATATAACAATTACCAAAAAATTGTTTAGTAAGTGTGGGAAGAGAGAAGAAAACAAGGGATGCATAGGCAGTCACTCACAATCTCCTGCAGAAGGACCAGTGCCCAACCAGTTCATGAGAAAAAGATGTTAAACCTCCTGAAATCCCCTCTTTTGGGGATGGCATTATCTGGTAAGGAGTGTCTCTGGGTAGTTCAGGTCATCTGCCGGGTTGTGTCCCCTTCCAGACTGTTGCAACCTGCAGCAGCAGAGTGAGAAATGCAAAAGATCTTCATGTTGTGCAAACAACACTCACCAAATGTAGAACATTGGTGTTATCAGTACTGTCTTGGTCAAAAATCTAAAACACAGAACCATAAGCTGCTAGAAAGGAAATTACCTTTATCCCAGCATGCTTTCTTGCTTGGTGTGTATGAACTGCAAGGGAGATTACGATCAGCACTTAATATTTTTAAATAATTGTGCCTTTATACTTTTGTTTTCCTTCAAAACCTGAAGGGGAAGATCTGGTGATTAACTATCCAAAAAAGAAAACTAAACTGCCCTGTTGATAATAGGCTTAAACTCTCAATCCCCATCTTCAACGGGTAAGTTCTATTTCTAAGAGTTCAGGGTTCCCCCTGTTGTTTCTGAGGGCATATAAACCTTGTATTTTAGAAAAATCATGTTTTGTTCAGAGTTCTTATACTGAAGACTATCCTCTGCTAGAGAATTAAACAAGAACTGCAATGAAGTTGTTACTTAGATATCAAATAGTGAATACTTTGTTTCATACAGCATTACATCCCCTGCCTCCAGTCTGCAGATAATTTTTATGACATTGTCCCATCAGTATGGTTGGAAGGTCATTGAGGTAGCAACAAAATATATGTCCAAAATGATTACAAAGGCTGAGCAAGGGAAGGGGGGTGCAATTTGTCTGTGGGCTGACTGCACTCAAAATAAACTTTTTCAGGGGTTTTAAACTTGGAGGAGGGCTGGGTGAACTGGACGCAAGGGGGAATGGATTCCACATCTTGTGAGCCACCTCTGCAAAAGTGATCCTGGCACAAAAGTGGAATCACTCAAAGGTGGGTGGAGTGATGTTAGACAGCGTTAGGGTGAGGCTTAGTCCAGGCAGGATTTATGCTAACTTTGGCTAATCTGCTAAAGTCAGCATTATGGGCTAGCTCTTTGTTTAATGCAAGCAGGGTAAAACCCATTGGAGTTGTGTAAAAGGATATAACCCCATTCTTTTTGAAGAAACTTCATCCATATTGGGGTGTGTTGTGAAAAGGAGGGTAGATAGATGTTCTTCAGTAAGGAAATGTCAACTTGAAAAGCTAAACCAATCAGAAGTAAAAGAATCTGAAACCAATTTACTTCACAGATTCCAAACAAACTCTTTCCATTCTTAAAAACATACAGGCTTACATGGCTGTTTTTGAAATTGCAAAGTGCTTCGTGGTGGCATTGATGGACAACAATTGTGTTTCAGGTTAACAGCTGGTGGAATAGCCTGACTGAGGGTCAGCGGACTGTGACAGGTTTGTGTTAGCTTACAAGTATTAGACATTCACAGGAAGAGAAATATGGCAAACAGGTACAGTATATTAAAACAGGTGGCTTTCATACTGTGTTTAGGTTGTTGGGCACAAAGCATGTGTAAATTTACACCTGCACATACACTATTTCTGCTACACTTCCTTCTCACAAACTATTTTTGTGTGCCTTAAAAAAGTGCCTGTACATCTGTGTGAGAGAGTGTGGAGGGTTAAGTAGAATCCTCCCCCAGCCCTATTTTTCTCATGAATTATGAAAAACAGCAAATGCTTTTAGAAGAAATAGGTGTATATATTCCACTGAAATGTGGGAATTAAATTCCCTAATAGTTACATGTTTTCAGTATGACATATGAAAAGTAGCAAAAAATTCGCCTGTGAGCTTTCCTTTGGTTATAATGTAGTTTTGATTGGTTAGCCTAATGCCAGCTGAAATCCCTGAGGTAAGTGTAATGTGTGAAACAAAATTGATTCAAATCCAATCTCTTGCTACATATATTACATTTAGTATTTACTGAATCTTTATTAGCAGGCTGTTAGTGTAAGGTTACTTAACTGCTATTTCTCTGCCATCTAACAGTTATTTTCACCTTTAGTGCTTCCAGCTATTATAAAGCATTTTAAATACCTAAATGCTTGGATAGAAATAGAGAAGGCACTTTAAACAAGAAATAATACATTTTCATTGTGTTTCAAATAATCTACACTCTTACTCACCGTAAAGTAAGATTGCAGTAACATCTGTGACATAAAAAGCTGTGTGTTTGCTGTTTCCCAAAGGTCACTATGCCCTAGCAATGCCAATTCAACTTTACAATTTTCTTAAAACCAAAGCTCCCCCCAGAAAAAGACAGGATGTGTACTGTGTATTTGTATGGTTCCCCCAGTCTTCTCTTGTGCAGTTAAATGCAATGTGCAGTGGATTGGTGGCATTTGGAAATGAACAGCAAGAGGGGCAGGAAATGGGACCTCTTAGCTGGCTCCTGTTTTATTGATTCTGCAATAGAATACAGCAGTTTGAAACCATAGCTGGAACCTTCTCAGCACAGATCCTTCTGGACTGCTGGATTCATCTCACTGCTGGATTCTAACACTGTGTGTTAGAACAGTTGCAATTAAATGTCATATTTCTGAAAGACTTCCACTATGTAAATGTAGCTTTCAAAAGTAAGAAGTGGATATTGCTTTTAATGGAATTGTGAAGAAAAAGTACTGCAAGCTGCGTTTTTAAATACTTGCTTTCAGTAGGCATTATGTTGTATTACATTTGTAATTTGCTTTTGTACTTTCTTTTCCCCTCTTGGTAGGTATTATAGCTGCAAATGTCTTTGTATTCTGTTTGTGGAGACTGCCTGGCATGCGACGGATTATGTTTACATATTTCACCTCAAATCCATCCTCCAGTAAGTGAACAATAATTTGGGTGGCTTTCCTGCACAGAGATGTAATAGAACCTCTGGTGGAACTGCAGAAGGCTCAGGGGCATGTGGCTCACTTAGAGCTCCATCACCCACAAGCAATCTCAGTCATGCCCAAACACATTATTCCATCTAGGCAGGAAATGGTTTGAGGGGAAGAATGTTAGGAGTAATGGATCTCATTTTTTAAAACAAACACAAGTGGTGCTTTTCTAAATACTGTTAACATCAAAACTGCTGTGTGGCCTTTTCCTGCTTGCAGTGGGATGCAGCTCCTGCCTGAATAAAGGTGAGAGATGCTCTTCCCAGTGACATCAGCCAAACTGCTTTCTTGGGCAGAGTGCACATCAAGCTGCTCAGTGAAGGAGGAAAATAAGCTGTGCTACATAATGCCATTCATAAACTGGACTCAAATGTGGCTATTTCCTCCTGTTTGTGTTCTGTGGGATGCAGACAGAGCCATCATCAGTCACAGGCATGTGTGCTTTCATCAGTAGACAAGTCTGTAGGTTTTGTACAGAGTCCTTCCTTCAAAGCTGTGCTTTGAGTCACATTAAGAAAACCCAAACAAACCCAAGCACCAACTTGGCTTTCACTGTGTGTGAAGTGTGTTGAAGATTTCAACCTAGGGAAAAAATTTAGTAATATTTAAGGGCAGAAAAATGGGGTTTAATTTCTACAGCAGAGAAAAGAATTAAAAGGACAAGGAGACAAATGTGTTTGGAAGGTACTTCCTGCTGTCCTCTTAATTTCTGCTGAAAACGTGGAAACTCAACCAGTCCCCCCATGCACTCCAAGGCTGAAGATATCTGCTACCCAGATCTGAGCATGTCACCCCAAACACTCCTATTTTAAATAATGTTGACCTTCAAACCTGCTAATTGGCTTGTTTGCATTTTCAAGGCTGCCATTTCAGTCAGGAGAGCTAGTAGCTTTTTCAAAAAGGAAAACTTCTTTTTCTCTGAGTTCATCTTTGTTGCAAATCCATTTTATATGTCTGCTCATGTATTAAAAGTCCTTCACCATATACACATATAGATAAAATACCTTTTTTTCTTTTCCAAAGCATAGGACACATGTCATAAGATAATGTTTTCTATGAAACAATCCCCAGTAGGTAACTAAGACTGTTATTACAGCTTGCATATCTTTGGGGTGTATGTTCTACCATTCCAAAAGGCATTGCTTGGAATTTGAAATTTGTTCCATTGCTGGGTTTATTACACAGCTTGTAATTGAGAATCTAGACATAATTAGCCTATAGTGTCTCTTGATAAATTTCTAGCCTACATGACGTGTAAGTTGAAGCAAATTGAAATACCGACTTCTTTATGTGCATTGCTTTTCTCTTTTGTAGGAGCCCTGTGTTCTCCCATGCTGCTCTCTACGTTTAGTCACTTCTCTCTCTTCCACATGGCAGCAAATATGTATGTTCTGTGGAGCTTTTCCAGCAGCATTGTCTCTCTTCTGGGCTGTGAGCAGTTCATTGCAGTGTATCTTTCTGCTGGTAATGTTTAATATATATATTTACAACAATTAAAGAATATAAGTATGTGTTCATACAAGTAACCTGTGTGCGTGGTTAATAGATGTATGATGACAGATGGCCATTTTTCATTCCCACACATTGCTTTATACTAAACACAGTACTACTTTGCTGTTGTACAAATTTTTGGTGGGTTTAAGATACTGGGCTTTGAAAAATGATAAAACCGTATCTGGTTTTAGTTCCTGCTTTAGTACCAAAATAAAATAGCTCTTAATAAGTCTCTTGGAATTTTTGTGACAAAAGATGACATTTATTTTGTACTTTCTGATGCTGGTCTGCATTGCTGCCATCATTTCCAGTAGGAATTTCTCTTTTTCAGGGGTTATCTCCACTTTTGTCAGTTATGTTGCTAAAATGGCCACGGGAAGGTTTGAACCATCCCTTGGAGCTGTGAGTATCTTGGAATATGAGAGAGTGATAATGAGCTTTGAAGCCAATTTGAAAGCCTGCTGTATTCTTTAACCTCTTTAAAAGCCAAGAGTATATCTGGGGTAATAGAAACTAGAAAGCTTTGCCAAAATGAAGTAACCAGGTAGGAACTGGTTCTCTGGTCCCACAACTTGCCTGTTCTGCAGATATGTTACCTCTGCTGCAGCAGCTGCCCACAGCTGCCACCACTTCATGCTGAGGGTTGTAAATGAGTCCAGAACAGCAGGAGCTGCTGTCCCTGAGCAAATCAGTTATGTAACTTTTTTTGCAGAAATGGTATTTTGTAATTGTGTAGCAGTCTTGTCTAATTGAAAATAGAATACTTTGGACAGAGCTAGTGTAATCAGACAATCAGACTCAGCATGTGATGGCAGTGGAAGTTGTAGGGCATGCTGTGCAGGAGGGGCAGCACTCCTGCCAGAGTCTCACCTGATGAGCAATATGAGACAGGCTGAGAAGCTCTTGTAGCTGCTGGTTCTTCCCAAATGGTTTTATTAGTAGAACATTTTAAAACACTTAACTTGCATTAGATTTGAGGTTAACCTAGACATTTGCCAGGTTTTAAAGGCTTAACTTACTATACTAAATAATTTTTATAAAAGCCCAAAGTCAGGTTCTCATTATTCTGTTAGAATGAAGTAAACTGTTTAGCTGTGCTAGAATTTTTGGAAATGCTGTCTGTGTATTGTCCTTTTGTCTTATGAATGAACTATATCTGGAGCAAGTTACTTTCTCTTAGTCTTGCTGATCTGAGCTTACTGAAATTACCACACATTGCATGAGTTTACTGCATTCAGAGCCTTTCTATTGAGATTATTTCAGGGATGCAGGAGCCCGTGGTCAATTTACTACAGTCCAGGGAATTACTTGTTTCATTGACAAAAGATTTTTGTCCCTGTCCATCTGTTATTGTCCTTGGTTTTGTACAAGCTTCAGAATGAGTCCCTTCATTACATGTGTCTGTGCTTGATTAATACATGTTAGATTTCTAGGGTTTACTTGGGGAAAAGCTTATTTACAGAAGTCATTATCTTAAATTTGGGAGTGGGTATTTCTTAATTACTTAAGAGGATTTGAAGGATGTTTTTCCCTAGTATTTATAATTCCAGGTATTGAAATTAAATAGTGGTGTCTTGTTTTTATTCTGAATTTTTCTGTGGTGCTTTGTACGTTGATATTTACCACAGGCCTGCATTTGAAAATAAAAGCCAAAAGGAAAACAGATTTGCATGCAGAAAAATATATTATCCCTTATGTAACATCCTAGCTTGCTTTGATGTATTTTCCTGTATTTCCAGTCAGGAGCTATAATGACTGTCCTTGCAGCTGTGTGTACGAAGATGCCAGAAGCAAAACTGGCCATCATCCTTCTTCCAATGTTCACATTTACAGCAGGAAGTGTAAGTGCCTTTGAATTCAAAGAAATGCTGCTCTCAAAACATTTTCTCCCTACCTCTTCAGTATCTGGGCATGTGTCCTCTTCATCTGTGTTTATAAACTGTTAAATTTATTTTGAAAGAGAGGAGAGGTCATGGAAGATCCCAGGGATGGATTGTGAATTGTTGCAGCCTGGCACAGTCATTACAGCAGAGTGTGGTGAATTCAGCATTACCCTAAATTCCATCCTCCATCAGTCTGTTTTACATCTAATCCCAAGAGGTGAAAGAAGTTGGGAGGGAGTCAGGTTCACCTGTCTGAGGAAACCTTCATACACATCCTCTTCTTTCTGATGGGTGATATTTTTTATAGCAGCACTTGAAACAGGCTGATGTAAAACTGGTCTTTAAAGAAAAATTTATCAAGATAAGAAACACAGAATTTCACTTCTTGAGATTATATTCCAGCCCTGGAGGAATATCTGCCTCCTCTTTTTGCATATCATCTTTTGATACTTCTAGGAACACTGTTGGAATTAGAAATAGGCTACTGAGACTTGTCTTAGTGTTTTTTTGTTTCATTAAGTTCTTCTATGCATATCCACTGCCACATTTAAGAAAAGCTTCTCATGTATATCTCAACTTGCTTTAATAAGTTAATCATCTTTGGCCCACTACTTAAAGGTGTTTTACTGCTTAAAGCAGTTAAGCCAGGTCATTCCAAGATCATGAGATTTAATACTTTTTGTAAGTGAAGCTTATAGATTTGAACAAACATTCTTAGAGGTAGCCTTCATGTTTTTCTTGCACTTCTGCTTGAGTTCACCTGGGGTTTTTGTTGGGATTTTTTTTGTTTGTTTGTTTGTTTTTGGGGCTTTTTTGCAGGCTACCCTTTAACTGCATCTTTCTTAAAAAAGGTGGTCAGGGTAGAAATGTAGGCAGAGCTATGGAGAACATTGCCATGAACAAGTGCTCATTGCAGCAACAAAGCAAGAGCAGTGTCAGCTATTGCAGTGGAAACATTGGAATGGTTTTAGCCCTTCTGTGTAATCATATATCTGAACTTTACAGACTCCTTTTATCCACATTACCTGTGCTTAAAGAGAGAAATCCTGCCTAAAGTACCATTTCATCCAAGTGTTAAATCTGTCAGTCTTTATGGAATGAAGCATTTAGTAAAATCTTGTGTATTGACAGTTATGGTGCCTCGTGTCTCCTGTAGGTGAAACACCAGCAGCTCATGCTGCTCTGGCTGTGGAGTTGTTCACTGATTTTCTGCCTTCCAACAAATGTTTATAGCAGATAAGATAACAGGGGTGCTGCCCCACATGTTCCATCCACTAGAGGGTTGTGTCCAGGAGCACAGATCCACACAAATTGAAATTACATCAGAATTACAGAATGAGAATGTTGCAATTACATATTTTGTGGTGTCTTTTATAGCATGTGCTCTTTCAAGTAATTCCTGTTTACTCCTGACCCAATGTTTGGAATGTATTTGTAGCTTTAGAAATGAAGATGGGAAGAGACTGAGTGTTTGAAAAGGACACATTCCCACCCTGCACTATTCTGTAGCTGCTCACATATGTATTTTGGTGGCACAATACAGCTGGAGACTGTATCTCTTGTTTTAAAACAATTTTTACAGTAGTTTCTTTGATATAAAATGTGTAGGATGTTTTTTGATTCCAGATTTTTTGCTCTGTGCTATAAAAGAACACTGTTATCATTGGCCATTTTATGCTGTGACTGATCCTTTCCATTCCATGTTCTCTCCTTTCTAGGCTTTAAAAGCCATAATTGCATTTGACACTGCAGGGCTTGCTTTAGGCTGGAGACTTTTTGACCATGCTGCACACCTCGGGGGAGCTCTCTTTGGAATGTAAGTCTGTATTTACTAACTCTTTTGTATTTAAATTATTCCTGTATTTTTCTCTCTTCCTATATTGCTGCAGTGTGGTGAGTTTTTTGTAAAGTTGTTTTAACTAGCAATGAATACAATTCACTGTTACCCTTCTGGTGCTGTAAAATGTTATGGAAAACACTGTTAACAGATGCTTAGAACTGAAAGAATTGAGCTGAACTGGCTTAGAGTCATGGATTAGATGTCAGGTGGTCCTGTAACCATAACCTGGGCTGGCTCTCTCTGTCCTGCTCTTGCCAGCGCATTGAAGAGAGTCACAGGGCAGAAAAGATTCTCACAAAACACAGAATGAACAAATTAAAATAACTTTAAAGAGCTAAAAAAGTGTCTTTGTGTCAGTGTTTTTCCTCTAATTGCCAATTTACAGAGAGCTACAGAGTTAATAAAAGCTCAGGCCAAATTCCTTTGAGCAGCCTCTAGTGCAGTTTCCTCAGTGTTGCTGTATTGCCTTTGTGGGGAGCCTTCCTAATTAGTAAGAACTGCTAGAAACAAGTTGGTAGGAAACAGTTCTGTATTGTTCCATCTTTGAACTGCATTGAAGTTTTTCCCTTCTACCCAATGGCACACCTATTGCTAAGTGCATTTGTTAATATTTTCTGTAGGCATTTGAAAAGGCTCCCTGAGATTTCACTAGGTCAGACTTAAAGGCAAAGCAGCTTGTAGAGCAAATAGTTTCCTGTTCCTTGGCTTTGGTGTCAGCTCTGTGCTGTGCAGTCTCCCTTTCTCCCCTTCTCTGGTATCACAGATCTGATGTATCTGATGTAGTCTTGCTGATCCATAACTGCTTTCTGTCCTGATGGATCTGTATCAGCTTGTTCATTGTAATGAAGGAACAATCTGCATTGGTAATGCACATTCACATAATAAAAGAGGATAACAGGTGCAGTAAAAATGGTCTGGAGTTAGCAAGCTTCTTGCATACCTCACCTACATGTGTTTCACCTGTGTGCTCTACTCAGTGATGGTTTTGGTCCCTTCATCCTGAAAGAGGGCCTTATTTAGGACCTATGTTGAATGGCCAAAGTATTTTCTGTACATTCCCTCCCACTTTAGGAAGCAGCTGTATGGTTTAAAGGAATGGCCAGTTCACTGGCTGCTGGCTCACAGAAAAGTGCTTTTGTTCCTCAGGATTCAGGTGTGGAGTTGGGCTTGGGAGAGAACCTTCAACCTATTTCCATGTGATTGTTTCCTCTGTTACCTCTCCACCATAACCTCCATTGCTTGATCACTTACATTGATATCCATGTATTAGCATATATAATTGTCTGTGGATATAAACAAAGTTAGAACACTTTGATAGATTGATCTTTAGGTGCATACAGAAGTAAATTCATTTTGAATGGAACATGGTTGTTCTTTATAGGGCAGTTGTATTTATATAGGAGAAGAAAGAACACTTTTCCTTGGTGTTGTCAGTAAGGATCAGCACAAGCAACTGAATTGTTTTAACAGTCTTTTAAATGGAGATAATTTTTTATGCCTTTCTAAGTAGAAATCACAACAGCTTGAAATTAAAGGCATGAAAACTGTTCATTCTCAGGACTGAGACAAACAGGGACAATGAAGTTAACTGTTTGGAGTCAGGAGAATGAGTAACTTACCTGCTGTTTTCCAAGCACGTTGTTTTCTGTGCCTCAGTTTATCTTGTCCCGTTACACTGAGTGTTTCCTTGGTTTCAGTGCTCAGCCTGTTTTCCCTCAGATGCAGAGAGAAGTCCCAGTTAACTCTGACATTCTTTCCAGGTGGTATGTGACTTATGGCCACGAGCTCATATGGAAGAACAGAGAACCACTGGTGAAGGCTTGGCATGAAATGAGGACAAAGAACACAGGAAAGGGAGGAGGTGGAAGATCCAACTGATTCTAACCCTCGAGATTCCTTCTGCCCCAAGTGGTACCTTACTTGAAGACATGGGAATGAATTGGTTTTGAAGGTTTTTTTGCTACTCCACATTAAGCCTCCAAGGAGCTGAAGTTTCTAATGTAACAAAATTATGTTACAAAAATGCATATCCATAGAAAATGAACTCTGACAAAGGTGGAACAATAAAGGTTTTTATTATCTTGCTTTCTGAGGTAACAGTCTGCATTACCTTTTTAAAGGTGGAATAAAACATGTTTTTCAATTAAGTGACCTAAATCTCTGTCCAAAAAAAAAACCTAAAATGGGGTACAACTGGTTAATGGTTAGGGAGATAAACATTTTCAGAAGTCAGGAAGGTAATAGATCACACACATCCCTAATGTCTGCCAGACAATACAAGGTGCTTTCCTAGAAGGGAAAGTGGCACTCAAATAAGGCTGATATGGTGAAGTTCAGTGGTTTTTATTGTTGAAAAGACTGGATGAAGTGAGGCAATGGTCTTGTTTGATTTCAAACTTGAAATACATGAAGCAATACTGGATTGTTTGCCAAGGCTTATGTACTGGTTTAATGGTCCAGCTTTGTCACCTGTGGCTTATTCAACCTGTGTTTTTCATTTCTATTGAGTTCCAACAAGCTCGCAGATCTTGTTAGATTTTACTACAATGATATTTCCTTTTCATAATTATGTGCAGGGGAAGAATGACATACTGTGGTTTTGGGTATTCTGCTTTCTGTATTCCTTCACTGCATTGATTTGGGGGTGGAGTGCAGGGGTATTCTTTAGGCTGTGCTGTTTAAGGTTTTTCTAAGAATTTTAAACCTGTAACATCTGGTTCAGAATCTGCCAGTTTAAGAAAATAACCAGCTTCAGTAAAAATAGATGAGATGCCTGAGATGAGCAACACTGTAACCAGAAGTAACACTTAAAGTAAACCTGAGGGTAGTACCATGATCAATGTTCCTATTTTACAAGTGAGATCTGGATTTGGGGTGTGCTGCTACTCTGCCTGTCATGCAAGGATGATACTGAACCCATTGCAAAAGGCATGAGGAATATACCCAGACACAAGCTGGTGGGTTCATCCCTTAACTCTTTCCTGGTGGCTGGGTTAGTTCTTCCACAGGGACTGACCTGCCAAAGAACGTGGGTGTTTTTACTTTACTGCAGTGTCTCACATAAAATAAATTATCTGTGGGGAAAAGGAATACATAATGCTAAGTGGCACTAGTTTAAATGAATGATGGGGTACAAAACTGGTGTAAACTCCCTGTCTCAGGCCAGTGCTTGTTTAATTTTTTTCTTCATTAGAAAAATGAGGCACTGGAGGATTTGTAACTTCAACGTGCCTGTCAACGTAAGCACTTAAAAATGAAGGAGCTGGAGTACCTAATACTCCTTTGCTCTGCTGCTGAAGTTTTCTGGGTTTCGTTGACCAGTTTGTCACTGCCCTTCCCTGCCTGTGCTGTTGTTCTCAGAGCTCCGGGCAGGGTGCAGGCCTGCCTGCAGCAGGGAGAGGGCAGCCGAGCACGCAGCCAGAGCACAGCACACGATGGCCACTGAACAGGCTCGTCCTGAGGGTGCATTTCATGCCAGAGCAGCTCAAAAGCCACACCTCAGACTGCTTCACGTGCTGGGTTTGCATCTGTTGTGTTTGTCCACTCCTTTTTTCTCCCCATTTCTCTTCCTTGTGTTACCTCTTGTCCGCTCAACAACTTGCCTAGTCTCTTCAGGAATTATGTATTTGCTGAGAGTTTTTCAGAGCTCCTGCCTGAAAGCAGCAGGGAGTAATGCTGCAGGAAATACAGTGCATAAACCTGAAGAACATTATATTTTACAGGTCTCGTAGGATAAGCCAAAGTTACAGTTAAATTCTTCAACATAGCAGCCAGCACCTCCTGCCCTTCTGTCTGCAGAGTGAAGTCCTGCTCGTGCTATGTTAGACCTCCCTGCAGTGTGTTGCTGCACCCTTTCAGCCTGCAGGAAGGGACACTAAGCACCTGAAAAAACCATCCTGGAACTGCCACAGAGGTTTGTAAGTCACCAGCTTTTCAGCCAGTGGTTGTGGTTTGAGGGGCTCGTGCCTAAGCTTCACCTTAACTTTAGGCATAAAGAACATTCACCCTTCTAAAGGCTCTTCATTATCTCAATTTTCCTCATTTATAGAGACCCTAGAGGTGTGTACCATATGTAAGGTTGTACAAAAGTCTTCACATGGCCAAGCAGTGGATTTCATGGCGTTTTGCACCTGAGCCTTTCTGCAGCATTGTGTGGGAAACACAAACTATCTTTTCTCTCCAAAATTCCTTTAAAACTGCAATAGGAAAGCCAATTCTCAAGTCACTCAGACAAGGAATGCCCTGAAGTTACAACAGCTCACTAGAGTACTTAAGATACTTTTCTGGCAAGTAAATACCTTCTTGCAAAATGTGGCATCAGCACATGTCAGTCTCTCAACATTTAGACACCTTTGACTGACAAATTAGAAAAATGACAAAAAAGCCCAAAATCCAACCCTAGAAAAACAAAACAAAACAAAAAACAACAAAAAGAATCATTCCTCTAAAACAAAACCAACCACATGGAAAGACTTTCCCCTCCCTTTTCAAAGAGATTATTGTGAATAAAAATACAATGTGGTGATTATGTGGACACTTGGCAGAGACAACAGCTAGTGTTTGTGTAGGAAAATAGCAGTAAGTGTAAAGTCATGGTTAATCATGTAGAGACACAATTCTTCATCCTTTTTCAGTGGCTTTAAAGTCTACTTTGGCCTTGCCATGTTTAAGGAATAATTTGTTTCAGTGATCTGCTCTATTGGAATTTCATTTTATTGTTAAAACTGAGCTTTCAGCCCCCATTCCTGGCAGCCAGAGCTGTTTTGCTTTCTGATTTGATGGCTCTTGTCTTAGTGTTGCAGTATGACACCCCTCCTCCTCCCAAGCTTTTAATCATGACAAATCTTCTAAATGCAGGCAACTTTTTAATCTCATCCAGCATCTTCTGGTTTTCCTGTCTGAGTTAGCCTTTGTGCCAATTTCATCCTACAAGCTGTGATGAGCAGCTGCTCAAAGCACTCCCTGCTGCTGTAGGTGGGCTCTGAGACATGCAGTGCCAGAGCTGAACTCAGTACTAGGAAGCGTCAGGCACAGGATGAGCAGAGACATCTGATTTATTCACCAATGTATTTTGCTAAGTCAGGCCTAGGAACAAGAATCAGAGTGTCATTTGTACTGTGCCTGTGGTAACATGATAAAACAGATGTTCTGTTTTCTCCCATGCCTGTAAAGTCTTTTTCTCTTTACCAGTTATGATTTATTTTTAAAAATTACAACCTAGACTAGAGCAGTTCCAGAAAACCAAGAGCAGCAGAAAATTAATAAATGTATCCCTGCATGTTCCTGAAAGTAGAACTACATTTGTGGGGTTTTCAGATAACAAATGAAACACAGCATCCACCAGCCTACATAGTAGTGTGACAAGAGTTCTGTGTTGGGATCAGAATGTTTTTACCTGACATTTCTGAGTCTCCTTGCCCCAGCTCACATGTGAGGGGGGGAGATGGTGAAATCAAAACTGTTAGCAGCAGGAGCAAGTGCTAAATCCGATATTTAGGACAACAGGATCATCTGCAAAGGATTTTCTTTTTGTCCCATGATTGTGTTTCAGAGAGGGGCCAGACACTCAAGGAGAGGTTCTGCCCCAGTCCATGTGCACATTTCTAGTCCTTCACCCCAGGAGCAGGTGCAAATCTGGACTGAAGTGAGGTGCTAATATACCAGGATAGAAACTTATTGCTGAAACAAAAGCAATAAATCTTACCTTCGCAAGTTCCATTGCATAATTAATTTCTTAATAAAGCTTCACAGAATGGTGTGGGTTGTGGAAGGGACCTTAAAGATCATCATGTTCTACCCCCCTGCCATGGCCAGGGACACCTGCCACTATCCCAGGTTGCTCCAAGCCCCGTCCAGCCTGGCCTTGGACACTTCCAGGGATGGGGCAGCCACAGCTTCTCTGGGCACCCTGTGCCAGGGCCTCAGCACCTTCATTAGGAAGAATTTATTCCCACTATCTAATCTAAACCTGCCCTCTTTCAATGTAAAGCCATTACCCCTCACTTATCAGATAACCACCTGTAATTGGATTATTACATTCTGAAATGAAATGCCTGTTCTGTTAGCCTTTTAATAGATTTTCCAATAGGTGGCATATCAGTTTATCAGCATTTTTCACATTTACGGCCTTGCATTTCAGTTTGGTGACCCTTTGGGAGATTCAGCTTTGGTAATAACCCTCTGAATGGGGAATTGTGGAGGAGCATTATGTAATAAGTGGCCACAGGCCATAAAATGTTAAATTTCAAAAGCCTGACTTTATTCCCGACGTAATTCTGTCAGTTTCAGTGGTTTGTGCCAGGGCTGTTGGTTTTGAACCTGAATAAACCTGGCTGTTTGGTTTTGAGCCTACAAAAAGAAAGCTGCAATTTGCAGTCCCCAGCAAACAGTAAAGGATGTAGGAACTATGTAAAGATATATAATAGATGCTTGGATTTTGGTCGATAGGTAGTATTTTGAAAGTGAATTGGTTAAACTGTTAATGTAAATGGAGAGGGGGGATTTGTAGGCAGCTTCTGGAAACCGTTATCGCAAGGCTGCTGTTTCTCACCCAGATCACTTCTTTTATAAGCGCCAGGTTTCGCACACAAACGCTTTCTCTAATCAGAGATGCCTCGAAGGAAGAACTGAGCAGTAACACCCATCTTTCGCGGAGCAGCGTTCCTCGCCCGGCCGGTGCCCGTCACTGGGCGCGCTAAGGTGCTCCCGGGCACAGAGCGGTTCCCGAAGCGCCGACAGGCACCGGGAGCCGAAGGAGCACGGGCAGAGCCGGTCCCCTCCGGGAGGCA
>JBBMKD010000013.1:23406920-23471071 GCA_037834095.1 Argya squamiceps | reverse complement strand
TTAAAAGCGTCTCTTATGCCCCGGGCGGGTGCCTGGGCTCGGCGGCCCCTGTGCGTGCCGGAGCAGCGGAGCCGGCCTCGGTGCGCGCAGCTGCCCGCCCCACGCTCAGGGAGAGGAGGGAGCACGCCGGGGTGGGATCCATGATGCCATCCTTCCCTGGCGCAGCGCTTTGCCCACCCGCTGCCGGGAGACACCGCATCTCCGACAGCCGGAGCTACCCGCGTCCCGTCCGTGCCCGACCGCCGCATCCCTTAGTGCCGTCATCCTTTTCCCTTTAAAACTCCTGGAATGCGACATTCGAGGCGTGCCAAATTACAGCCTTAAAAGATTAGTCAGACAAGAAGACATTTGCAGGATATATCCCCTGTGTCATGTAATGGGCAATGGAAAAAATTGTCACAAACCACTTGTCTCAGAGCCTTTAAAAATTAAGTGACTTATCTTATTGATGTCTTCCTTTCACTCTGAACAGTATGACCGATTACAGATGCTTATTTTCTGGAACAAGCGGTCAGGTGGGATGGACCTAAATCCAACTTTTGTTCTTATTGCCATCCTCCATGGGAGGAGAGGGATTTTAGCTCCTACAATGCTGCTGTTGAATATTGTATCGGTTTCATGTTGTTATCACATGCTCCCTCATAATGATGTGTGGCAGGCTTTAATGAGTTATTTTCTATGAGGTGTTCTAATAGAGTAATCATTTTTGTTCTGACTGATTCACAAGTATTTAGGTGCTTGTTACCTGTTATTATCTACCTAGGAGACATTTCTCTTCATCACTGCAATTCATTAGATTGTTTATCACGGTGCTTTTAAGACAAACTGGGGGCCCTAGGGAGAATTACCAGCCTGCACAGCAGTATTGCTTACCCCACTCCTCTTGCACAGGCAGCTGCCCTGCACTATGTGCAGTTAACATGCAGACTCTGAAAGGATAACTGCAGTGCTTGAATTTATGTGCTATTTTCTCCTTTGCCATATCTCACAGGACAATCATTGAGTAATTACTGGTTTTGAGGCAAAGCACTTTTCCATTTCAAAGCAGCAAGGAATTGCTTCAGAGAAACCTGCATAGAATAAGACTAGCAAGATTCATCTTTCAGCAACACATCCATCTCCACCTCGTTGTTGAAGCCTCCCCTGCCTTTTCAGCCTGACTCTAGAGGAAGGCTGCAGCAGCCTGCATTAGAGCCACAGCTTTCCTATAGCTGTTCAAGTGCTCAGAGTCACTCCTCTCACCTTCCTTCTCTCTGAGAAGAACAAGAAGTGTACAGATCACAGGACAAAGTACTGGCTGGGGTTACATACCAACATGCAAACCAAAACAAATTTTACTAAAAGTAAGACTTCAAGGTAGTTGAGGAACTACTCAGAGCTGAATGAAGGAGCAGTGCATGACAAGGATGGAGACCCAAGCCACAGCAGCCACACCAGATAAAAGTTCTCATATAAAACCTTTAAGATGTTTGAAGGCACATTAAACAACCGATGCAGACAGAACTATGTAAGTCAAGCCACTTTTGCCTTTTTCCAGTAATTCTCATAGTATCTTTAGATTATCACTTGGTACAACATCACATTAAGTCACCATACCACTGAGAGCACAGGGATCACAAGTAGCAGGAGAAAAGTTCACAGTAGCTTCACAGGCTCCAAGAGTATATTTTTATTTTTATATATATATTTTTAAAAGACTAAGCATGTCCTTGGCAGTTACACCCATTATTGTTACACTTGGGGTGCTGGGTTTGTATTTGCTAACGTCAGTGATGGCACTCCTGCAGTGTGAAGCAGGGAAGGAGTGATGACAGTACACCCACCTTTGGTAAGCTGAGCACTCACAACCCACAAGGACATTTCCATGAGAACCACTACAATTCACTGCTCTTACCTTATTTTCCAAGGGCACCACTGCAATCTGCAAACATTTGTCCAATATTCAGGCAGTAGCTGAACAGCACCATTAAGGATTGATATTCTTCATCTTCCTCTGTATCAAAGACCATAACCACCCTCCTTGCTTATTAAACTGTCCCTTAGTGGGCATACACAGCACCACTGTGCTCTGGCAACAGGGATCTCCCCCAGTTCTTGTAGACTGTACTCCCCCAGGGCAGCAGGGAAGTCAGATCACCTGTGGCAGAGGCAGAGCAAGGGGGTTTCTCTTACTAAGGCCTTTTGTGTCCTGAGGAGGAGTTTGGTGAAGCCCATGATGTCTTTGGGGGGATTGGAAAAAGGAGTGTGTCCTACAGAGACAGGCAGGGAGCACTGCAGCAGGTGGTAGAGAGGAGCAAAGGTATGATAACAGGTTTTTTGTAAGGGAGTGTCACTGCCTTGCTAGGGAGAACATTAGGGAGATGCCCTCTTTTCTGCTTGCAGGAGTATCAGCCCTCCCTGTGGGGCAGCCCTGAGGCCTGAGTTCTCTGCATGGGGAGCTGTGTGCACTCTCCCAAGAAATGGGTCACTTGAGTCCTTTGTGCTCCAGGTGCCTCAGCAGGTTCTGTGCACAGCTGGGTCGGGCACACACCATGAGGCTCTTCCTGGGCTGTGGGCACTGCTGGTCAGTAGCCTCCAGCTGTGCTTTGTGTCAGTTCTCAGCAGCTGCCTGGGCTTGCTTAGTGGGAAAGAGAAACCAAGACTGTCTTGAACAGGACAATGCAGAAGAGTTGGCATTGATACATGGTCCACTCCATGCTTTTAATGGCACTAGTGGTTTTCTTGCTTCACTCTGTAAGGTGTTGGGATTTCTTTAGGTTTTGTAGTTTGTTTGGTTTTTTTTTTAATTCAGGAATTTTGACTCTGACAGCCTATTGTGTTTGTTTCTGTGAAGCACCCAAGTGCAGTGTTGAGTCTCCAGTAACATTCAGCACCATTTGATGTCCTTTTGTGTATCAGTGCAATGCTCCTGTGAGACTTCATTCTGCACTCTGCTTTGAGCTCAGAAGGAAGCACAGCTGCACACAAAACTGTCTGTACATAGTGAAGCTGGTCAGCATGAGCTGGCATTTCTCAGAACAAAATAAACCTCTGGGATCAGTGACTGAGACTGGAGGAATCTGTCTATGGCCAGAATAAAGATGAAGGGGGAGGGGGTGTTGGAAGAATACCTGTACTCCTGAGGAAACGAAGATTTTTTTGTAGTTTGAAGTAATAAGTGAATAAAAGGTGGAAGGACAGCACAACTGCCTCCCCTACAAACTATTGCACTGTGTCCCCAGATCTTTGGGCAGCTTCTGTCTCCCTCCAGTCCCTCAATTTTGGCTGGAGTTCTGCAGGGTCTGAATGAAGTCAAACCCAACGGGGCTGCACTGTGGGAGCTCAGGCACACAAGGCCAAGGCAGATTGATCCAAGCTGCACTTGAAAGGCTGAAATGGGATGTGCTCCAACTGTGAAAAGATCCCGGGGACTGCTGCAGAGGGTTGCAGTACATGACACCTTAGTGATGCTGGAGGAGGCAGAGGAAAGTGCTGAGTGGCCTCTCTGCACCTTCCCAAGGGTTTGTCCTTTGGCATCACGGAAGTGACTTCTCCCTTCAGCGGTGACTTGCAGGTGCTGTGTACTTCTGGCTTTGCACACAATTAATTATAGTACTAGGTCTTGATTACATTTAGCAGACATTCTAGAAATAGAGAAGTGCTTTACTTAGCTCCCTTAACAGAGGATGAGAGAAGCTGGTGCTGTCAGCAGGTATCCCCAGCTGGCTCTGTTCTCTGGATGTCATCTTCTTACCTTGTTAGAAGGCAAGAGGGATGAAGGCACAGTCTCTCTGCCAGGGCCAGTATTGCTGGGAGGAGAGCCCTGTCCAAGGCTCAGCTAGACCATAAATCATATAGACACCAGTTTTCCCTTCAGTAACCTGCCAGCTTTTGGAAAACAATTCAGATGTGTAAGTGAGAAAGTTGCACCAGAGCTGTGAGCAGTTGTTTTGCCTCTTTTCCCCCCCACCCATCGGTTTTACTTGTATTGACATGTGGGGAACTGGGAGGTGGCTGGAAATTTCTGCACAGAGACACAAGGCAGACCCCAAGCAGAGCCCAGTTCCTGCAGCTGGGGTTTCCACAGGTATTTTGAGCAGGTGTGAGAGCCAAGAGCACCTAACTTGTTTGATCTTGGGATGCACAGCAGTGAAGACCAAGCTTGGGCCCTGATATCATGAGGGTTTCCTGCTCACCCAGAGCGAGCCATGTTGTTCTGGTGGAAAGCAAGCTCATAAAAACCTGGAGTAATTAAGGGGAAAGATGCCTGTTGTGTCATTGCTCATGATTTTTGGGACTAGTAGGTGGAAGGTACCTCAGCAAACTGAATTCCCAGCTTCTTGCACAAATACTCGGCACATGCCATCCTGTGACCATGAAGCAGACATTCCCCCCAGGAGGGATACTGCAGAATGAAGGGGAATGACACTTTTCCCCAAAACTATGGATGCACTCACAGAGAGTGTTACTTGGCTGCCTGTACATTCATCTGCCTTCAAATAGTGCTTGTGTAGAACAACAAAGTGAACTGTGGTGACTCCTTCACTTTGAAAAGCATCTTACTGCAGCTGTTCAGAAAACAGAGAAAACACCTGCAGTTGTGTTCAGCAATGTGTGGGAGCAGGGCACGCACCTGAGCTGGCAGGGTTAACAGTAGTGTGTATGAGGAGCTCCATCCTTGATCCAGCAAGGTCTTTAAAGGCATGCTGATCCTTAATAATAGCAGTAAATCTTTTATAATCAAGGCTTACAGTTATCTTTACATTCTTAAGTATCTCGCTGCTTGGGGAAATTAATACTCAAGCCCCTGATTTTTATGCTATTTAAGAAGTAAGCTTGCTTGGTGCAGGCATTGGGATGGATCCAGAGAGACTCACTGTGCACTGCATAGCCTGGCTGGGGCAGAGGGGGCTTGGAGGGGCACAGAGGGGTGTGAGGAGACACACACTGGGGCTGGGAATGGGGGCTCAAGAGAGGGTGTCTGTTGTGCAAACGATGCTGTAGAACTGAAGTGTGGGATTCAAAGATGTTCCTTGAAGCAGGAGGAATTTCCTCCCCTGGAAGTGCACGTGTCCTTAGGTTAGAGTGAAAGAATGGAAAGTGAGTGAATGGCAGAAGTCAAGGCCACACGTCCCCAGTGACACGGTTCTGATAAAAGGGAAGCAGCTGCCTGTCCTGCCACACCAATGTAAGTGTTCCTTCCTTGGGCATCTGCCTGTGAGCAAAGCAAGCCTTAAAACTCACCCTAAGATAACAGTTTGAGTCTTAGGGGTTTTGTCTTGTACTTTCATTCAAGTCTTTTGCTGTTGCTTCCTTCTTGGGACTTAAGAACAGTTCCAGGTACTGCCTGACCTTACTGGAGGTGAGAGTTGAGACAGGAAGTATCCAGGTGGATTCTGCTTTCCTCCTCTGTAATTCCTGTGCTTATCTCTCTGCTATGTCTTTTCTCTACCCCTGTATTTTTTCCCCTCCTTCAGCCTTTCCCCCATGTCTGTCCTCATGCTCTGCTCTTTGGCTGGGTAGGAGAATGGGCACAATCTGCCCCTGTGACCAAGGGTTGGAAGGGCACCCCACCATGTCTGATAGAACTCAGAGGAGAAGCAGTTTAATGGCTCCATTATCCAGGAGGGCTCCTGGCTTTGCAGAGCTCTCACTGTGACCATGACTTGCAGCATTTGCAATCCTCCTTTTGCCAGGAGACATCATAGCACCCTCCCTGACCTGTGGAGGTTTTTGCCAATAAGTGGACTTAGCCTGTCCCTTGGGAGAGCACTGCTGGCTGCCCAGCTCTGCCTGGGCAAACCAGATGCCCTGACAGTAGCCTGTGAAGGGCTGTGCTGCAAACAGGGACACATTTCACACCCCACACCTTCTGCCAAAACCAGTCTGGCTTCCCCAGGGGACATCTAGAGTAGTTTGTATTTTCAAAAGAAAATAGACACCCCAAGCTGTGCACACAAGTTTCCTTCTAAAGGGAAATTTGGGAGAAGGTTTATGATGCTGTTTAATTCTCCCTGGTGTGCTGGGTATGAGAAGGATGAACACAGACTAGGTCAGGCAGCAGAGCTCTGAGTTACAGTCAGCTATACAGAATGAGCCTTTTTCTCCAATTCTTAAATAAGAAATGTTATGCAGTGGCTCAGAACTGCCACTGATAATTAATCATGGGAAGCAAACTGTGACATAAAGATGAGGTACTAAAATGACAACTGTTCTGGCATTGGTGGTGTGTGACTATCAATGCCAGTCATAAATCTGTGTGGAAAAAGCAGCCCCAGCACTGCAAACAGCACTGCTGGGATTCCCCCTGTCTGCCTCCCTATGCCTAACAGAAGTGCCCTTCACCTTGGTGAAATTCAAAAATCTTCTAGGCTAGATTTTCACCAAATCAGTGAAATAAAAAGGGTTTTGCAGGCAGCTTTCTCTGTAAAGCAGAGATTATTAACAGAGCACATGAAACAGGGGTAGAGCTGGAGGCAGCACATAGGCTGGTTCACAGCATCCAGCAGCTTGAGCTGCAGCAGACACTGTGTTTGGAAAGACAGAAGGACCAATCCCAAACCAATCATTCCCAAATCATGCTCTGAAGTCTGCAAGGCCACGTGATGGATGATGGTGGGGACATCTGTCCTGCCTGGCCCCCTGTCTCAGCTGTTTAACAGCCTGGTACAGTCAGTCCTGCTCACCCAGGGGGAGAGGTGGCACATAAACACCAGCTCAGTGAAACAGCTCTCATCAGTGCTGGGTTTCATCATCACAACACCCTGGTAATTTACAGCCAGTGCTTTTTTTGTTTGTTTGTTTCTAGCCTATACTTTGTACTCCCACTTGCTCCATCTCTCATCACTGCAGGGGTTAAGCTGTCCCAGCAGGCCACGAGCCTCCCTCTCCACACTGCACTGATTCAAACCTTCCCCTGCAGACACATCCCCACACATCACAAAAGAAATGCCTTTTCTCAGGCTCTATTAACCGATTTTGAGAAAGAGTAAAGAAACTGTTGAAAAAGCAGTGATTTATATGATCAAAGCACCAGGGCAACCCACATGCAAAAAGCTGCTGATTAATTCTTCCTAGAGTGAGTTAAAGAAAGAGCAGCACACAGAAAGCAGCCCTTCCCTTTTGGTCCCTACTGTTTTAAAGCCTGTGTGCTACTCAGGAGGTCTTTCTCTTTCAGAACCCCAATGGTTTAGTACTTCAAGTACCACTGGGTCATTCCTATTTATGGAGATCAAAAATCTCACCTCTAGGTTGTAAGAGTGGAGGACAAAACAGAACCTTAAAAGAGCCTGGTCACTGAGTTCTGGGCCTGGAGGCTGTTTTCCCACCACTGCAGGTCCTTGCAGTCCCAAAGTAACCCCACAACTGCTGCTGTCCAGGCACAAGGGGAGGAGGAGAGGGCTGCAGTGGGAAGGATGAAGACTGCTATGTCCAGCAGCAACAGTCAGTCTTGCATGTTCATCCCCAGCAGCAGCTGGATGTCACACTACACAGGGTACAAAGGGGAAGACACTCACTAATCTTGTCACTTGACATCTTAAACTAAGTAACATTAAAAACAGGTCATTCCTCTTCCCTGGGCTTTTATCAGATTGACTCCACTCGTGACTCCCAAGACTCATTTCTAGTCAAGTCACCAGACTGATATTTGGGCTTGTGTTCTTTCTGACTCTTGTCTATGCAGCTGGAGATGGGAACATGTGTCCTGCAAGCTTAGAGAGAGCAAATTTAGTGAGCTGCACTTTCTTGACCAAAGGTTATAATATTCCTTTCTTGTTTTAAGTGCCTCAGCTCCCAAAAGGAGCTAAGCTAAGCTGTCTCTCTTTTGCTCTGCCTTCACTTTTGGCTCAGAGTTCTGGGTTCCCCCACAGCAAAATCCCAGTTCCAAATCAGAAATGCTGCTGTGTTGGGGGCCATGACTGTACCTGCCCTCATGTTTCTGACTCTGTGGGGAGCATTCCCTCAGTGCATGTAGGTGCCTCAAAAATAGTTTTGACTATCCAGGCTGAGATGAGAATGGTTTGACTTACAGCCAAAATGAGGGTCTTGTGATCCAAAAGGACTGTGTTTGGGGGCCTGCCAAATCAGCAAATGATCTGCTATAAAGCATCGAGACAGTTGGCTGCATAGAGAGGCAGCACAGTCATTCATTGAAAGCTGGAGACACACTCCATTGCAGCAGGGAGACCAGTCAGCACAAGGATGAATGGTTAGGAATAAATGCCACCAGCATTCTTGAGGAAATCAGGCTTTATGTGGAGCAGCAGGTTCCAGTTCCTAGAAACTGTAGGGATGTAACTGATGGTTTTGTACCATTTTGCTGGAATTTTGCCCAGTAGCTGTGTCCTCCCTCTGGCTGTGCAGCAGAACAGAGGTCAGATTTAACTCTGCTTTCATTCACATGTGGGATTCCCTGCTGAAAGGTTGCCTTCTTGGGGAACCACTTGGCCAAAATCACCTTTCTTCAAAAGTGCTGCCTCATCCTGAGGTGTTACAGGAAGGGAGCAGGAATGCCACCAGCAGCACCAGGGCAGCTGTGTGGGCACTCACCTGCAGCCTGGGCAGGCCCAAAGAGCATGGTGCAGAGAAGGCAGAAGGTGGCAGATCAGGACAGCAAGGACAAACTGATTTTAAACAAGATTTGCAATGCACATAGACAGCCCTGACAGGGGCCTGGCTTTGCTTTCCAACAGCAGGAAGTTCTTCCATTGGACATTATCCATAATATACTAAAAGGATCAAGTCCAAACTATGCATTCTGAAATAATACTCCACACATGCACTTAAAGTTAGATATTTAAAAGAGGAATTTGCAGCTATTATAAATATAGCAAAAAGCATGCTTGGGAAAATAAAACTCAGAAAGGCTGTGATCAAAGATAAGCTTGACACATCAAAACAAGCCTCAGTCTTACTCCTTGATCTGTGTGTAAGCAGATAGTAAAATGCAGTTATTGAACCATGCCAGGGTATGAAAGTAACATTGCCACCTCTCCGTTAGTCACCTCTCCTTTTGCTACAGAAGCTGCCTGAGTTGGTTGCCAGAGATACACACACAAACACAGCAGACTTCTGTCTTCCTCTGAGCAACAAGACAGCTCAGTTGGCTGCTGCTGCAGCATCCAGAAAGTCCTAATGGCAAGGGCATTAGTGGGGCCTGTTTGTGACAAGGGGTGCAGAGAAGCAGAGGGAAAGCTGCAGAAGGGAGCTGGCAGCTGAACTAGGCAGACCCTGCAGTGCTGTTCTTTGGTGCTGTCAAAAGGTGTTGCCCCTTTCTCAGTGCAGCCTCTGCTCCCATTTCTCAATGACCCTTGGCTGACATTCTTGGAGCAGCAGTGCCTCCTCAGGGATCATCATGCAGACTTAAAGCACTTTCCCCCATCTGAAGGAAAATCATCAGTGTGAGCATCTGCCAGCTGAGCTGGTGTCTCCCTTTGGATGCATTTCAGCCTGAGCTGCCACAGCTGTGCAGCACAGCACAGGCTGCAAACAGCTGCTGCTGAGAGAGCCACAGCCAAGGGTGGGGAGGGACACCAGCAGGCTCTGCACGTGTGGGAGCCACACACCACACCAAGGTGTCTTACAGTGCAATGGCCAACGTGCCAAACACTGTTTTACATTGGAAGTGGTCAGTGGGCTAGCATGCAAAAAGTCACCCTGACTTCTTCTTATCCAGGAGGGAAGCATCAATGACCTCCAGGAGAGAGGTTTTCCTACATTTTGTAGGAAAAATAGAAGAGTTAAGTCAGGGAATCCAGCTAGCCCAGTCTGTGCCCTGTTCCATCTTTCACACTGGGATTTCTGAGAGAAACAGGCTGCTGGGCTCAGTTCTTTTATTCTCTGTATGCCTCAGACAAGTTCAGCCTTGCAGCCTGATTGTATCCCACCTTGCCTTCTGGCTTTGCAGCCCCTATGAGCAGACATACCCTGTGAGAATGTTGTCCTTTACGAGTTCTTCTGTCTTGACATTCTCATTTCAGACAAGAGTATCGCCCATGGACTGGAGCAAAACCATCCAAGCCTATAAAGTCAAAGCAAGGCTTCATTATCCCAGAAGACCATTTTGTTCAAGAGTCAAGCTACAAGGCAGACTTTAAGGTAATTAGCAGTTTTAAAAAATCCTAAAGTCAATGTGAATAATCCCCAAAGTACCCATCAGGAACTCCTCATATTTGATCACTGTGGTGCATGTAGGATAAAGCCACATCCTCGTTGACAACTGTTTTGTCACTGTCCATTAAGGAATGTGGCCATCCCTTTCCTTGGGAAATGTCACACTGTAACTGATCAAAATTCAACCCAGGACAAAGATTTTAAACTGCATGACAGAAAGTTCAAGATTTACAATTCCCTCAGTTGAATACCTTATGTACAAGTTGTGTGTCATCACCTCTGTGTGTAAGGTGGCTTTAACACCTTCTGCACTAACTTGGAGCAGGAGTGTCAGTGTGGACTAGCACTAGGGCTGCAGGGTGAGAGTCAGCCTCTGGGCACAGGTGTTTGCCTGGGAATGTTGGCAGATCACTGCCTAAGGAACAGCACAAAACTCCCCCTTGCTGCTGTGGGCAGAAGCTTTGTGTGCCCCCACTATGAATGCCAAGGAGGACGTGGCTGTGATGAACAGACAAGCTGCACAGCTCTCAGACTTTCTTGGGTTTTTCCTGTGAGTTTCTACAATTTTTTTTCTGTGAGTTTCTCTATACCAGCAAAGATAATTTTCTTGTTGTGAAATACATGTGCTACTGAAAATCCCATGGGGAAACATTCTGTGCTCAGCATTTTCCCTGACAGGGCCCCCCACACTCCCCATCCCCAGAAGAAAGGAAAGTGACAAGGCTCTGCTTTAGCTGCTTTTTGCATTAGACCACCAAAGAGAACAGCACCTCGCTGCCAACCACAGGAATTGTTCACAGGCTGCCCTGAATGACTCAGAGGGCAGAGCCAGGGCCAGGGCTGAGCTCCCCAGCTGCAGTGTGCTGTGCCAGTAGAGGTACCAGCAGCTGCTCCAGGGCCACATGTGAAAAGTAAATCTTTGCCTTGGAGGAGGCAAGGAAGAAGTGTTTAATCAGCAGACAGTCAAGTGCCTCCTCCGCAGAGGGCTGCTGGCACGCTGCTGCGACAGGGCTCAGGATGGGTATAGCCAGCTCTGCTGAAAGTGGGACAGGGACCTCAGGCTAAACAGAATCTGCAAACCTCACCAAAACTTCCTCCTTGCTCTGAGTAGTCTGGGCTGCTTACTGAGGTGCAGCGATGAGGATTTAACCCTCAAAACTTGTATTTGAGCCTTGTTTATTGAATTTTGCATTTTGACCCTAGGAAGTCAAAATAGAGTGTTTTCCAATTTGTCAAATAGGATGCAAAGAAGGGGGTCCTAGATGAACCCCTGAAGGTGCCTATCCCAGTTCTAGAGGAAGGGAAAGAGAAGGCTGGAATCCTAGACACAAACACATGGTACCAAGGAGTCTGCACTCTGAACCAGGCAAGGAAAGATCCCACGGTGGAGCCCCAGGGCACCATCACAGTCTGTCTAACAGACAGCATGGCAGAGGTGTCAGGAATGTCAGGAAAGAGGGCAGTGCCAAGGAGCCACCAGAACAAAGAGAAGTCAGACTCTCCCTGGTTCACACCTGGCCATTAGGACTTTACCTGAAGCCCCTGGCTGTGCCAGACCTGTGGGAATCAGGTTTATGGTATGTCCTGACAGCCTACATGTAGGACTCAGGCTGGTTCTCCCCAGCCACTGAGCTGTGCATTTGCTGTTTGTGACATCTCACTTGTTCCTTAGTGTGTCAGATGCAGCCCCAGAGGAATGGAAACATCAGTGAATGATGAAACAACATCAACCAGAGATCAATATCTTTCCCTGTTTCCCTATATTCTTTGCCTGTAGTTTTGCATTTCTCTCTCTGCTTGGATGGTGCCATCAGCATACCCAGCAGAGCTTTCAACCCTTTCATGTTTAATGGCCAGATTCACCCCCAAGTCCTGGGCTGGATGCACATCTACAGCCAGTCCTATATAAAATAGTTTGAGTTTTCAGCATTAGGGATGACAGAAGCATCCAGGTGTCCTTCATGCTTCAGTACAGCTACAACAGCTACATATTGCATAAAATTCTGATTCCACACAGCAAGCAACCATTATCATCTCTGCCTTTCCTCCAGGCATGAGAGGTTTACATGCTTATCCAAGTCCTTGCAGTTTAACAGCCTGGCATGTCCAGCAACCAGTTTTTCTCCTTTGGGTCCTCCAAGTCTGCACCTCTATTCACAGCAGACATAGACTATGGCCCCTTAAAATTACAATGAAACATTTTGATGGAACCTGCATGACATTCCCCCAAAAGCTTAAGGACCAGACACGCACCACTGTAATTCCTCTTATTTAAATCCAGCACCCATCCAGCAGTGAATTTGTTGTGATGCTCGTAGAGTGTTTGTCTGTGAAGAGGCAGCTCTTCATCTTGCAGAGGCTGGGTGCAGCCAAGCCTGCCCAGTATCCCCATCACCCCACACAGCTCAAGGTCCAAGGGCTGGGTAACAACCAAGCCCCTCCTCGCTGGCCTAGCATCACACCTGCCCTTGAATCACCCTGTACAGCAATCTCACTGATACCCAGCCACGGGCTGACACCTGAGTAGTGGCTGCAAGGAGAGCAGATAGATCCTCAAACACCCCAAGCCCCTCAGACTTCTCTAGACAGCTGTATCCTGTGTGACACTAATGCTTTTCTCCTTCTCACCCCTCTAGATCCCAGAGGTGAAGACCAGGTTCTCCCCCAACCCTTCTGCTGTTTTCCAGGCGCCGTCGCGGATCCTCAACGTGTGAACCTGGACCCTCCTCACACCCAGGCAGCTTCAAACGAGGAGTTTCTGTTCAGATGTATCACTATGCAATTTTCATGAGGAGTGTTAAGATCAAAGAACTGGTGTTAGCAAAAGCAGCTCCAGTGATTAATGACAGGCACACACACTTTCTGTTAACACAACAAACCGCAAAGCGCTTGGTTCAGAGCTGGCAAAACGCTGCGAGGAGTGACCTAGATTTTCACAGGAGCAGGTTCATTACTATGCCAGCTGGCGTCACATTAGGAGATTGACTTTGGGCAGCAAAGGCAGGGTTGCAGGCAACATCCCTACTCAGAAACACACAGGGTAGGAGGGGAAACAATTGCAAGCGGGATGGATAATTTTAAACCAAACCAGTTTTATTTAGCAACACCCTCTAAGTAGGCCACTTGAAAGACAGGGAGTAGCCTGGCTGACTTCTGAGCTTCTTGAGGGGTTTTGGGAGTAGGACCTCAAATGGCATCACCAGAAAGCACAGCTTCAAAAGGGGCTGGTCTGAACTCCCAGAGTTGCTTTAGAAGCTGGAGGAAGCCCATGTCATTGAACTCTAAAATAAATCTGGCACATTCAGTGTCTTGGGCCTTTAAGGCTGGGGAGATGGATATTTCCAAGATTGGAGAGCTGATGCAGGAGCAAGAGAGGACTGAAGTCCAGGAGCCAGCCCTGACAGCAGTGCACCAGACCGGTTTGGAGAGGAGTGCATGGATCCAGCCAGGCACCCACCAGACTCCTCCAGAGGATCTAAGATACGTAATTTGTGTAGCTGTTAGGGTAACTGTAAATACTGTACATGGATTTTACCTAAAGCAATTTGTGATCCTTTAATGAAAAGGATGTGATTATACTTTTAATAAATGTTAACTCTTTGCATATGCAAGGTGGAAAATATTGCCTTGAAATTCCTAAATTATCGCCTGTATATTGGTAATGCTAATGCTAGGAACAACCACAAGCGAATGTTACTTAGAAATTCTTCTTAAAGAAAAATGTAATGTAGAATGTAAGCCATCTGTCATTTTTAAGATAGGCCGTTTCAAGTGTCATTGTTTGAAGCTGATTTTTTTAGACTGCTGCGCATTTAACTTTTGCTGAGGTACATGTGTTTTAAGAAACCATTTTTTTAGCCTTTGTTCATCGAGACTTTACAATTTCTATTTCGATAACTTATGCAATATAATTAGTCTACTGCTTATTTAATGGATTTAATAGTTATTTTGGGAAAAAATTTGAAAAACTTCTACTCTGTGTTTGCAACACATGTGTGTTGTCCAGAACAAAGGGAAACGATCCTCAGACTTGAACAGTGGTCAGATATTCATTCATCTGAAGTCTGTAATGAAACAGACTTTTAACACAGGACGATTTTTTCTTAACCTTCTTACTAGCTGAAGTCTAAGGCAAATTTAATGACCTTTGGGGATTCTGCAAACATGTATGCATTGCTGATAATTCCCATGAGAACAATTTCTGAGCTGTTGGCATGTGAATTGTACTTGCAGACAGCATCTTCTCACTGCATTATGTGAGAATTTAATGGTGCCATCCCTGTTCACTGTCGTGGGACCGAACACAACCACCAGAATAGGGAACACCTGCAGTGAGCTGCATTTGGCTGGGACAAGGGATGGCTCTTCCCACACTCAAACTTGGAGAAACCTGCAGTAATCCCAGTGCTTGCCAAAATAATTTTTCAGGAAATTCATTTTTTCAGGAAATTCATTTGAAGCATTCGAACTGTGCTAAAAGTTTTGCATGTTAGATGTTTCTAAGAATTCAATCTGCTTGTTTAATCTCTTTATAATGTTTTTAACAGTTTTGTTCAAACAGTTTAAGTTCATTTCAATCCTGGACTTTATTAACAGCAAGGAAAAAAAAGTAAAAAGGAAATTGTCTATGATCTCTTCTTAATTGACTGTATTTCTTAAAAAAATGACCCATGTTTAAACAAATTGGTAATATAATAAGCTTGTATTTTATCAAATGGACTGGATTTAATTTAATAAATTAAAATGTATTTTGGCTATTGGTTCTCTCCCATTTTTTTTGTTGTTGTAAAATACAACCCTCAGGTATTCAACCCTGCAATACAATTTGTCACTGCAAGACAGCAGGGCACACTGGACACCAAGCAAGCCATCGGGGATGCATTCAGAGCCATCAGCAGTCAATTCCTTACTCCTGGAGCTTTCCCCCAAGCACAGCCCCCAGCAAGGACAGCTTGAAGGCACACTCAGCTGTGGCCCAGCTGCATTCCCTATGAAATGCACAGAGGTTTGATCCACTTTGATGCAGATGCCATGCTTTGAAGAGCCCTTTCTGCAGTATCCACACTGTGCCCTGTTAAATTTCACCTCACTTTCACTCTGCCATCTCACATAAATCACAGGAAAAGGTGATAGCGTTGAATGTTAAAAGAAACAGTTGCTTTACAGTTATTCCCAAGAACATTTCAGACAGTAAAAGTGCTGAAGATACAACCAGCATCCCTAGACACTGCAATAGCTCTTTTAGCTACACCTCAGAACACTTCCAGGAGAAAGCCAAAGGCTCACAAGCTGCTGCTCAATGTCTGTGAGCAATGAACAAGAAGGAAAAGTGAGCAGGTACTTACCACAGTAAGGTCCAGGGTGATGCCACTGGCTGTTGATGTCTGCAACTTACCCAATTCTGTATGAAAAATGCCTGCCTCAGCCAAATTGAAAGGTATCACATCAAGTTCCTCTGAAGAAGTCAAATCTACGTGAGTTTTGGAAGCTCCAGGGAGTCGTGATGCCAGGATTGCTTCCAGCACTGCTCTCACGCTAGTATTTGTCTTCCCAATTGCTCTGGGCCCACATCCAAGTCCCTCAAGGATTTTCGACTGAATCACACTGCAAGTAAGGGTTATTTGATACATAAAGAAATGTCCTTTTAAAAGGAAGGGTTTACACCTGTAACTTTAGAATTTACTACCTCTAGGATGACACTGAACCCGCTTGTTTTGTTTAATCCTGCTGACACCTGGCCTGTTGGGATGCTGAAGGTGAGTTTTGTGTCAGGGAGGTGAACACCTGCACTGCCACATGCTCAATATAAGTTTTGGTGTGGGAAATACACCATTGCTCAGGAGAGTTCTTGTTGTGAACATGCAAAATTCACAAGCAGCACACTACTGATTTGCTTGCTTTCATAAACTGCACATTTATGCATTGCACAACCGCATTGCACTAATTTCTTTGAGGGCGAACAATCAGATGCAAAGCTATCACCTCTACCTTACTCATACCCATTTCCTCTACCTTGGCCACTGCAGTGTCTGATCCCAAGGACCAACCTGGTTTGCCACAAATGGATTGCTGGTGTCATGCAGCCCAGAAAGGCTGTGTTTACTTCCAGGGCAGGAGGCACTTCGGTGGCATTTAGCACTAACACAGAGTTCTGCAGCATTTCCAAAAACAACAGCACGTTCGTCTGTTCACAGACACCCACGGCTCCTCCCCACAGGGTGGGGAGAAAACATTAGTTTTGTTACTTTGCTTATCCTTTCGGTTCTTGTTCGTGTCAAGTGCCGGTGCCCAGCGCTGGCCAGGGGTGGTGGGGTCTCTGAGGAAAGGGAGCTGTGGACAGGGTCTTTGAGAGGTTCTTGTGAGGGGATCTCTGAGGGGAGATCCCTATGAAGGTGTCTCAGAACGGAGGTCTCTGTGAGGGGGTCTCCGTGAGGGGAGGTCGTTGTGGAAGGGAACTCTGAGGGGAATCTCTGAGGGGAGGTCTCTGTGAGGGGGTCTCTGAGGGGAGGTCTCCATGAGGGGAGGTCACTGTGAAGGGGTCTCTGAGGGGAAACCTCTGAGGGGAGATCTCTGTGAGGGGAGGTCTCCGTGAGGGGGTCTCTAAGGGGAAACATCTGAGGGGAGGTCGCTGTGAAGGGGTCGCTGAGGGGAAACCTCTGAGGGGAGGTCTCCGTGAGGGGAGAGGCTGCCCCGCGCCAGACACGCCGTCGGAGGAGCCGGGGCCGGCCTGAGGGAAGGAGGAGGCAACAATTAGCGGTGAAGGACTGAAGACAGTCTGAGAAAGAAAAGACGTCAGGGGTAAGCATTTTGGGGGTTTTTTTCCATCTTTTTGGGCGGAGGGGGATTGGCGGTCTTTTTGTCTTTGCCTCTCGCCATCCAGCTTCTTTTTGGCAGTAAGTTCAACTGATTTTCCCCAAGGTGAGCCTGGTGTGCTTATGGCAGTAACCAGTACACAAGGTCTGTTTTTATCTACTGACTTCGTCAATCTGCCCAGGGCAGTGGTGGCATCCCCATCTGTAGCAGCATTTAAGACACATAGATGTGGCACTTGTGGACATGGTTAACAGTGGGCTTGGCAGTGACTATTGGACTTGGTGACCTGAGACGTGTTTTCCAAACTCAGTGATTCTGTGGTACATTATCCTGACCCACATGTTACTTTCTCCCGAGTTCTGAGAGTGAGAGTGGCTGGGTGGGGGTCTGGCAGCTGGCCAGCCTCAACCCACCTTACTTTTCAAAAGTCTTCCACACAAACCAATGACTTGCTGTTTAGGCAGGGTGCTCTGGAAGATGAAAGGCTAGAGGAGCTCAGCTCCTGGCTTCCCTTCCCCCAGCTTCCAAAACCAGGAGCTTTTTAAATTAATTAGAAATGGGGAAAAATACCTTTTCTTTCAGATCAATTCCTCAACTACCAGTTCTTATCCAGAACTAACTACAACATTCTGAATACACAGAGCACAAAAATATCTGTGGATCTGGAGAAACTCTGAGTGACAGGTGACAGTCAAGACAATCCTAGCACAGCTAATAAAAGAATTTATTGTAAACATACTTATATTACACAATTATACAGTATAATACAGATAACATGAAGGATTTAAACACTCAGCATTACAAATAGGGGCAATATTCGTAAAGAGATCTCTAACTCTTCAGAAAGCCAGAGAAATATACCGTAACATTTCAACACACCACACCTGTAGCATTCCACAAACACCTGAAGGGATGTGTGAAATTCCACAACCTCTATTGTATCTCCAAGCAATTCCCACAGGAACTTCTCACCAACAATTTTTTCTCCCATCACTATTCAAAATGCAAAGAACTCGTTGCAACGACATTTCCTACATCTGAAGAACTAAACAAATGTGTCATTTTCTATCTGCTTTTAACAGTTTATTTTTCTTCAGCAAACTTTATATACTAATAATATAGCATCTCCTAAGAGAATAACCTGTGGTTGCTCAGAAATGTAGCAATAGATCTCCACTACAAGAACCCCATTAAGAAGGAGGGGTCTGTACCTGCCTGCTTGAGGGCCAGGTTCAGGACTTTTTCTGAAACTCCATTCCTCACAGAAAAGCAGGACACAGGCAAAGAAGCCACAATTTGCAAACAGATGCCCAAAGATGAGCTCCTGCCATCCTCAAAAGCTGCTCTGGGTGTTATCAGAATCCCAGAAACAAAGCCTGCAAGAGGCAGGGGCTGGAAATGCATGTGTACAGTCACAGAACATGCTGAGTTGGAAGGGACCCACAAGGATCACTGAGTCCAACTCCTGGCCCTGCACAGGTCACCCCAAGTCACACGAGTGTTGTCCAAACATTTCCTGAACTCAGACAGGTTTGGTGCTGTGCCCACTGCCCTGGGGAGCCTGTCCCAGTACCCAGCCACCCTCTGTGTGAAGAATCTTTTCCTGATCTCCACCTACACCTCCTGTAACTCAGCTCCATGCCATTCCCTCGGGTCCTGTCACTGGTCACAACTGAGGAGACTGGTACCTGCCCCTCAGGAGGATGCTGAAGACCACAATGAAGTCTCCCCTCAGTCTGAACAGACCAAGTGACCTCAGCTGCTCTTCCTACAGCTTCCCCCCCAGACTTCCCCATCCTTGTGGCCCTCCTTTGGATGCTCTCCAAAGCTTAATGTCTTTTTTTTATATTGTGGCACCCAAAACTGCACAGTACAGGAGGTCATTGCAGATCACAGCACGACTGAGTCTGCCCAAAAGGCTGTTCCCACAGAACCTGCAGGCTGTCAGGATAGTGACAGGGATCTTGAAAATGCCCTTCTCTTTCATAAAGTGTTCAGGGATGCCTGAAACAGCACAGACCCCAAGTTCACTACAGCCTACAAAGCAGGGGCCCTGCAGTTCCCCAGCCACCTGGATTCCTCCCAACTCAACACTGAGCTGAAACATAATCACTGCTGCTCAACTCCACCACACTGACCTCCACTGATGAAGTAATGTCAGGGCTAAGCTGTGCCCTTTCCTTTCACGGGCAATCCTGCACTCAGCTCACCCCAACAAGCCAGGATTAGCTTTTGAATCCAGAGCATCTGTAACGTCCTTCCTAGGAGGCATTTAAGTCCTTCTCTGAATGCTGTTTGGATTTCATCCATTGGTCCCATTTCCTAGGTTCAGGGGTCAGGTTCTGCCACTCCTACATTCAACAGAACTGCAGCTCCCTGTTACCTGTGATCAACAGAGAGGGGCTTTCCTGCAGACCTCGGTTTTATTTAAGGTGGAGAAGACAGGTGGCATCCCATCTGAGGTACACAGTGCTTTCTTCAGTTTAACAACTGCAACAAACTTATACTACTCTCCTTCCAAGTCTGAAACCTCTCACTGAAGTACTTTTTGCAGTTCCTGCACGCTACTGTAATTACCATTGCCTGTCTTCTAGCCCCAAAAAAGCACCAAAAGATAACATTCTGCTCCTACCCCAGGCCAAGAAAGATAACTGTAGTTTAATGTTTATAAAAGGCTTTGTATTGTCAAAGCACGGCACCAACAAGAGCGAGGCCTCAGTACACCCCTGTGAGGTAGGTATCCTGCTCCCCATGCTCAGAGATGGGGAAACTGAGGCACAGAGTGATTAAATCAAAGGCCATGCAGCAGATCAGAGACCCAGCTGAGATCAGCGCACTGGAGGTTCTGGCTGTTTGGCCCATGCTCCACCCACGACAGCACTGCCAGACAAAACAAGCATGCTGAAAGCACGACAGTCCCACAGGAGTCCCACCAACTGCACAAGGGCTTATTCACACTACCAGCAAGCACCCACAGGGCAGGACAAAGGGGTGGTGGATGTGGGGTGGTCAGGATGTTGTCAATGAAGCTTTCTTCAGCAAGGTGTTGATAGCCAGGCTGCAGACATGTCTCCCTCACCAGTGGTGTTCCTGAGACAGGTAAGTGCCGGGGTTAGTAGCAGAACTTCTTCCTGCAGTCAAGACATCAGAGGATCTCCCCACGAGCAGCAAATCTTTTGAGTTTTCGATCCCACCAGGCCTCTCTGTGTTGAACAGGACTGAAGCCAAAGCAGTGCTGCTCCCACAGCACTTCACCGTTTGGGCTACAACGTTACCACTGGTACAACACTGCTGGTTATCTGCCCTCGGGTATCTTCAAACCCCCTGGCAGCCTGGGGAGGCACTCGCAGTGTTTCAGCCAGCCCAAGCCCACAAACCCCGAATGTCATCTTTGTTCCTCTCCTTTCCCATGCAGGACAAGCGGTCAGTCAAATCCTTCCCAGCCTGATCGTGCTTTGTTCATCTTGCCCGAGGACCAAGGTGACTGAGAAAGGTGGCACCTGACACCTCCTCTAGAGAGGCAAGGAATTTGGCTGGGTGACACTCAGCTGAGTGAGCTGCTGACAAACCCACCCAGCTGTGTTCTCAGTCACACACATCACACTCAGGCAGGAAAGGCCAAATTTGCTGCTGCCATCAGCCTTCTGCTCCCCCAGATCCACACCTAATCCACCCATCTACTCACACAGCCCACCTTACAGAGCTGCCTTGGACTTTTCCCATATTCAGAGTGCCAAAGCAAGTGCCCTGCTCACTGCATGGAGAAACCAACTCGTATGCAGACTGCATTAAAACCCATCATTTCTCATCTCAAAAACCAGTTCAGTCTCACCAGCAGAGCCATCTCAGAGGGACCAGGCCTGTGGAGTCTCTCACAGCTAGCAACTCGATGCAAACTGACAATGTTTGTTCAGCCACTGAACATACACTTACCAAGTAAACACTGACATTTAACAACTTGATTTGGAACAGAGCATCATTTTGTTGCATTAAGGTGCATCTTTAGTTGGAGGTAACAATCTAGTAGCCCAATGTTATAAATGTAATAGTGTCCTACAGAAATACTGGATTTGTCAGCAAAACTTCAGTCATAAATCCACCTTTCCTGTAGCACCTTCTCTGCTCTATTTCATTGCTCCTCATTTAGTATCTTCATATGTTTGTTTGTGAGGAAGTCAAGAAAAGGAATATTACAGATGGCTTTGTGAATATTCATCACTGTGATCTCTCTTGGAGTCCTGCAGGGAATGCATCAGAGATGCTATTATAATACACAAAAAACCACATGTCCATAAAGCAGCAAGTCAAAAATAACAATCAAAGCAAAAAAAGTATATAAGAGCAGGTGTTAAGAGTAATGTAGGGAAAGCATTAAAATATCACAGCACAAAAAAGCCACTCAAATGACTGGGGGGAACCTCTTGGGTACTGGACAGGAAAATCAAATACTAAAGTATGAATTCTTGAACATGTATAGCATAATCGTTGTGTATGTACTTCTATATATAACATGTATACATTTTAATATATTATGTAAATATTTATCTATTGCATACAAGTGAATATTTAAACTGAGCATTTTCTCATAGTGTTTGGGGTTTTTAAATCAATTTAAGGTATCCCAAATCATGCTGCTGAACAGAAATCAAAATGTGGCCTAATCATTCGATATTAAAACAATTCTTCCCTGTGAGGGTAGTGAGGCCCTGGCACAGGGTGCCCAGAGCAGCTGTGGCTGCCCCTGGATCCCTGGAAGGGTCCCAGGCCAGGCTGGACGGGGCTTGGAGCAGCCTGGGATGGTGGAAGGTGTCCCTGCCCATGGCAGGGGGTGGAACAAGATGATCTTTAAGGTCCCTTCCAATACAAACCATTTTATGATTCTATAAAAATCTCTCAGCATTTGAGGCAGAAAAGTGTGTATCAGTAAAATAAGGAGATTATTTAGGTTATTTAAGTTCTGGCAGGCCATGGCTAAGTTGTCTACACAGTAACCTGAGACGGACAAGAGTGAGCAGGTCCTTCCAGTGTGGCTCTGCAGAAACATCTGCCTCAGGCATGGCAACACCAGGGAATCCTGCCTCAGTTTTTAATGTTTATGTTTCCATCCTCCCCTACTAGGGAGCCACAAAATGACAAACCCTTCTTAAGGCTTGGTTCTCCTCAGAGTACAGTCCATACATTCCCTCAGCCTGTGGTCTGAGCCCCACAAAGGCATAAATTCCCCAGGCCATGACACCCCGAGTGCCGTGGAGGCAGAGCAGCCCCTGCTGTACCTGTTGTGAGGAGCGGTCTGGTAGGCCACAGCGAGCGCCTGCCGTAGGATATCACTCATCAGCTGCTCAGTGGCCTGGGACAAGACACACCGTTAGGAGGCACCACCACAAAAAGAGCAAAGAACTTGCCATTTGCTCAACCATCAGTGTAAAAGCAGCTGAAGTTTTGGCTGGCTTCAATCCTCAAATGACCAGCACAGGACAGTTCAAGACACCTGAGTGAGTTTTATTACTTAAGACATGAGTTGATTTAACAAAGAGCCCCAGAAGTGCACAGAGCTGAGGCTGCCAGCCTGCTTTCCCTCCACACCTGCAGAGCTGTACATGCCCAGCAGGGTGGATCAAGCATTCCAGAGCCTGAGCTTCCAAGAGCATTTCAGGACCCTTCCTCTCACACACCAGAGCTGCTTTTGCACAGAGCAGACTGCAGCTATTCTCCTGGGAGCCACTACCTGCATCCCTGTGGTCACCAGGCTTGTGTCAAGACACCCTCACAGAAACCTCCCAGCCTGGGCAGCCACATGCCCAACACTTGGCTCAACAAAGGTTCAATCAAAAGCTAATTAAGGCTCTTGGCTTTCTGTGCTGTATCAAGACCAGAGGAGAGGTTTCTGCAAAGCTGGCATAACTCTGCAATTATAATGGAGCAACCTGATGGCTACAATCTGTGTCTACAAATATCTGTATCAGACCTCAGCTGTGGCAAGTAACAGGGAGCACAGCACAGGCTGAGTGCATGTGCCACCTGGAATCAATCAGCTTTTGTAAAACCCATCTTCTGATAAGCTGCAGCCCGTAAAAACAACTCCAAAAATAATCTTTGGCATGAGATACACCAGAGTGCTGCTAGAAATAATCTGTGTTAGCCTTCAGTCCAAGCTCAAGAACTCCAGATCCCTGCTGTTCAAATTTTGGTGCAAAACCATTTCTCTGCTTTTCCAGAAGTGATTATGATAGAGAAATAGTTTCTCACACATGGCAGAATTGTTACTCTCAGCAGGAATTCAGCAGTCTCCCAGCAGAGACAACCTGGGCAAAGTAACTGAGCAGTATTTAGGAAAATATAGCTAACCTTGTATAAAACAATAAAGTCTTACACAATCTGAAAGATTCCCCCCACAGTTCTGAAGAGAAGGACAAAGCAAGGGGTACTTTCAAAATTAAGAATGTCAGTATCTTAACGGTGGTGAGAATTTGCAAATCACTGTTCTGTGTTCAAGCCAACAAATTAGTTAGAAAAATGAAAACCCATACAAAAGTGTATAATCCTCTTTGGGCAACTATGTATCTATCCATGCAGAAAGACAGACTTTGATTTAATAAATGTACAATAATAAAGATATTCCATCTTTTTTTTTCTAATTGTTGAGTTAATACAATTACAGACAAGCCTTTCCTGTGAGGCAATTTCTTACCTTTAAAATCATATCTTCTATTACGGATGCATAAACATTCTTTTGTACCTCAGCAGGTTGAAAAGAAATCCCTATCTATAAAATACAAGAGAGAAAAAAGAACATCAATAAACACAACTCACATTGTACTAGAATTAGATAAGATTAACAGAAAAAAATTCTATTACAAAGGGCAGTTAAAAGAGAAACAAGTAGACATACAGAGCTTTCCAGCAGTATAATCTCAGGCTTAATTTAAAAAAAAAATCTGGTTACAATTAACACAGCCTGCAGAAATGCCTCTGGAAGTCAGAAGGAACAAAGGCAGGTTTTAGTTTTTGTTTCAGAAAGTCCACACAAAACCCAGGCTGCACTGGGTATCTTTGGGTTGAGAATGGAAGCCTTATTTTAAAACTGTACATATCTTCAATCCATTGACTCATCACCTTTCTTGCACCCAACTACTGAAACCCTTGGTGTCATCCAGGTGAGGTGGGGACAGGGATCCTTTTCTTCTCCAGCAATTGCTCCATGCAAACCCCTCCTGCTGCACTTTCAAGTAAAACTGAGCCAAGTCAGTTTACCCTCTCTCCTGCTGCCATGACAGAAAACTTCCCTCTCTCCTGCCATAAACTGAACAGGAGGAAGAAATCCAAGCAGCAGAGAAGTTTGCTGAGTTTTAGCACAACCCCTTTTCAGGAACTATTACACAGCTTTGGTCCAAGCAATGATGGGACAGGAAGAATTCACTGCTAGTGGCCCTCATCCTTCATCTATCCCTGCTTTTAGCCCTTCAAGATGATTTTTCTGTTCTAAGCCCTGCAAAACAGCTACTCTGAAGTGAGCTCCCAGCTGGCATTCTTCCCTTTTCCCTGCCAGAACTGGCAGCTGCATGTCTTGAGCCAGAATGTTCAATTTTTTCAGGGTATGTATAAAAAAATTCATTAAAAAGTCCTGAGGCCTACATAGATGAAAGAAATGCAACTAAATAAATGTAAGAGCACAATTAGCTTAACAACAGTTCTAATTAGCTTTCTGATTCACTTATTACCTTCTCAGCAGTGTCCCTCACAAACTCTGATGCAGGCAAGGAAGCCATGTAGAACTTCACCTCTTCTTGTTTCTCCTCCTGTTCTTTCTTAATGTTTATTTTTAATGGCTCACTAAAGTTGAGAATATCTACTTCCTCTTCATGTTCTGGCTCTTGTTTCAGAAATTGCTGCAGCTCCTCCAGTTTTCGGCACAGCTCCTCACCACTGCTGTAAGATGAAGGGCATTCTGAAATAGAAGCAATCAATTAAACACATGATAGGTTATAGAAAGCTGTTTATAAACAGATGCACACTCAAACTATGGTAAGAAATTAAGGTAATTGCAAGTTATTTTTGTAGTGCCTACCGAATATAAGGATGAACAGAAATGCAAACAGTCATTGAGAGCCTTCTAATTATATCTTCATGACACTCATGGTTCTCTCCCACATCTGCTCCTACACCAATCAAGAAGGCTGCATTTCATACAAAACCAGGCTCATGTCAGTCTCCCAGAAGCTTTTTAAGCTTTTTGGCAACTGGCAAAGCAGATTCATCTGCTGCTCTTCAACTTTCTTAGAGAAATGGAGCTTTTACATGTAGGCACCATGTAGTGCTAAGTCATCTTTTACATTGTGACGAGCATTATCACGCTTCTTAAGCAAAAAAAATCAGAAGACAGGTTGACAGTGGAAAGGCAAAAGGGAACCTCTTCTCTGCATGATTGACACAAGCCAGTAAAACCTTCAGTACAAAGCTATGCAGTAAACAGATTCTACTCTTCAAAGACAAATACAGTGATTTAGATAAAAATATTGTAAGGTTGATGTAGGCTTCCTTTCCACCTTTACCAACTGCAATGCAGGGCCAGACTTCACAACATATAATCAATTCCATACACTTCTGTGAAATACCTTAAATCCCTGCATGCTCAGAACAGAAAAACATTCAGCTTTTGGAAAGGGATTATCTGAAGATGAAACAAGAGAACTTAACTGTGAAGAATCAATGAAATTAAAGACATGATTTTAATACACACTGAAATGAACTGAGGGGATCCTAGAGCTATGCTAGTGGAATAATATAGCAGCTGTAATACAAAGCATGAAGCTTCAAATGAGCCAATTCACCTCACTTTTGGAGGTAAATTAACCCCCACTGAGCTCCACACTGCCACTGCCAGGTTTGTTATTTTTGTTCTGTACCTGAACTCATTCACAGTGTCTGCATGGTGAGGCTCTGCCTACCCAAGGGCAGAAATGCCATTACTCTCTATGCTTACTTTGTGTACCCACTTATAAATTATTACATTGTGGAGCAAAGATCATCTTTCACGAGATTCATCTACACTGAGCCTCCAAGGGCCCCAAAGCACAATGAAAACCAAGAGAAGCCCCAGAAAGACATCAGGACTGACAGGGACAAGGGACAGCCCCACTCATCGGCCTGCCCTTACCTTCTCCAAGTTATTCCAGAGTGAATTAAGTGAAAATAAAGCAAGAATCCCCTTCTCCAATGTGCTTGTACACATGAAGAGTGTCTTTGGCAGCAAGGAGGCCCCTGTCCCCCACACTCACCTGGCTCACTGTCTATCTGTGTCAGCACGTCCTCGATGGAGTCCTCCTCGCTGCGCAGGGCCTCGGGGTCAGGGGGAGTGTAGCCGTGGCACCGACACCACTGCACCACGTGCTTGGTTTTCAGGGGGGTGATGTTGTGAAACCTGGGGTGCTTCTCTATGATTTCCTGGAGGATCTTTCTCACTGTCATCGCTCGTTGCCACTGTGACCAACCAAAGAGAAAGCTCATCACACCGGCTACAACATTTGTGGTTAGCTTACAGCCCAGAACCACAATCCAGGTTGCAAGGGAAACCAAAACGGAACATGATTTTCTCAGGGGTCAGAGTGACTTCTGACAGGTCATTTAAACTTTGCTTTATCATCCAAAAAACAATCTCAAGAAAAGGGACACACATTTACAGGGGCCTAGTCACATTTGTCGTGACTTGAAATGTTTCATCTCTCAAGTAACACCAAAGATGGCATGGTGCAAGAAATCCACTATGGTCTTAAAATTTGGTTAAACTCTGATCATTTAAACTGGCAACAGCAGAGGATCTAATACTGTTAACATCTTCCCTGTAAAACTCCACAGCAAGATGGCAAAGCTATGGAGAAATAGAGGGAAAACACAATACAGAAGGTCCAGGTTAACTGAAGGATTTATCTTTGGTGAACTGACAATCTATTTCAGCACTAGTAGTGCTTATGTCAGATCCCTCAATTCTCATCCCACAGAAAGCAGATACAATCCCATAACAAGATAGACAAAGTATGTTGGGTAAAATTCCCTTGACTGTAACATGCCACAGAGGAGAGATGAGGATAAAGGACTACCAGTTTGAAAAAATTTAAAGCTTTAAAATGCTTCAGAAACCATCTTACTGTAAATAAACTGAAAAATGACCTTCAGCATCCTTTCTGCTTAGAAAGCCTGGCAACAATAAACTGTGAGCACAAATCAGAGCACTTTGCCGTAAGGAATGCTGCCATTTAAAATAACAGATTTATTCAGAAAACAAATCAGAAAACAACAAGGGAAGTTCCACACTTCTGAAATCTCTCTTGTGTTCCTAGTGACTGCTTATGAAACATTGGAGGAGAGAATTACCTCGGCTGCCCTCCTCTTCCCAATGTTCCAGCTGTAATACTGTTCCACTGAACTGGCACAAAAAGAGCTTACATCCTCACCTAAAAAAACCACAAAATCAAAAACTCTATTAAATTTTCAGTAAGTGATGTAAGATGAATTCTGGGTTTGATGTTATTTAGCAAAGAGGAAGAGGGAAATACATTTCATGCTCACAGGCTCAATGACTGCAATCAATTCTTACAAATGCTGTGCTCTTTCCAAGAGAGACTTACACTGGTTTTTGAATGCAAAACCAGCCTTCCTCTTGGTCATACACACAGAACCTGTAGCTAAAGGCTGTTTTAAGCCTCTTTCCCCCCACTAAACTCTATCATGTAGACCTGTAAGTCTGCCTTACTAGTCAAAGTATTTTCCTTTGGAAAATTGGATTTTTTTTTTCCCCAAACAAATTACAACATAAAAATGAAACAATAGTGAAAAGGTTTCCTGGCAAAAGCACAACAGCTCTATGTGATGAAAGCTTTACTGTGCCTCTCACTCCTTTGCTGTCTCTGCCTGTGAGGGTCTGCTCTACCCAGGCTCCAGAACCACTCATCCAAAGTGCATTAGTTACCAGGGAAAGCTGATACATTTTCAGTTATGTACATGAGTCAGAGGAATGAAATAATAAAGTACCACACAAGATTAAAATGTTTCTCTGCAAATTATCCCCTTTTGTTTAAAAAAAGAAGGCAAAAACCCCAATAACAGACACAGTTCAGTGTTGAGCTATGTTACTGTATTTGCCAGCTCGATGAAACCCTAGTTTTAAATTAAAAAAAAGAAAAAAGAAAAGCAAAAAGGCAAACCCATTAAGGACAAACCAGGAAAAAAAGACCTACTTGCAGCCATTATGTGAAGAAATACAATCTATTTCTAAAAAAAAACCCAAAACAGATGAAACATTTTAACTGCTAACAACATATTTGACTTTGCTGGAAGAACCTAATTCTAAGCATCTTCAGAATAACCCCTGGGGTAAACTCTCTAGGAGAATGGCTTCATTTCATTCCACCTTTTAATAACTTCTGTGGCTACAGAGTAGGCAAGGCATTCTGTTGATACACTGACAATACAGAGCAAAGCCTTTTCATTGACTGCTTACTTTTTTCAGCAATTAATGGAACCTTCTTCACTATTGCTGTTAAAAGCTGCTGGATGTTCTCCAAATATTCTATGCTGCAAGGGATAAAAAGAATCACAGTGAAGACTGCTGTTGGAAGCAATGAATCAGATGTAAAAGGTTTCAAAATCACTGCATGGTTTAAAGTCTCTGGCTCCAAGGCATCAGAAATAGAAGTGTGAGGATAAACTGTCACACCCCAATCCAGAGAAGGTATTTCAAACAGCCAAAGTGTCCACATCTGCAGCTACATTTGTCAGGCTGAAGAAACTGAAGACAGGCTTGGAGAAAATCCCTGCATTATCTCACAAGCTTTATTACACATCACTTTGAGGGACAACTAGTGCAGGCTGTCCCAGCAGGAAACATGGCAAACTTTGTATTTATGGGACTTGACTTAACCAACCACAGTCTAACAAACTGTCAGGAACTGTATTTTCCAACAGTTGTCTTATAACTAGCATAATTTTCAGTGTGTAGTGACTGAAGATTTATTCCTGTCTCTTACACACACACTCTTCATTAGGGTAGTGTCTGCAGGGACACACTGGGATAACAAAACCTTACAGAGACAGGAAAGTTGGAGCAATCAAGAGCAGAAGAGACATCCTACACACTGTAAGAAAAATGCAAAGAAAATTCTGCAGTCTGAGTTCTGGTAAAAAACCACTAACAAGTACTTGCAAAAGCATCACAAACAAGGCACTGGTTTTCACAGCATCCAGTGATTGAATACTCACTATTATTTAATTCTAATTCTGAAGCAAAGCAGCCCTCATACTAAGTAATTACACAAGTGTATGAGCTTAACAAGACTTGAGAGTCCAGAAGGTGGCCAGTTCTACTTATTTCTGATGCCCCTTCCAGAGCTGTAATTCACTGGGCAGTGTGACCTGACTAAGGACACGCAGTGGCAAAGGGACTTACACAAGCAGAGGATGAGAAAGAGACTTTAGCAGCTTGTGATTTTAACAAAGCCCAAAACAACTGCAAATCTTCAAATAACGTTTCCCCTTTCATGAACTGTGCATACAAATCCATGCACAGATAAAACGTTTCAACACTGAAACAAATGCCACCCAACAGGATTAGACCACATGGAGCAGTGTAGGGGACAGATTTTAGAATGTATTTCTAGGTCAAAGTAACACTACTGCACACATCCCTAGAACCATCTCCATTCCCCCAGCACTTCAAAGATCAGAAATCCTAATAGAGAAATGAACAATTACTTGATAACGTAATTCCCAAGTTCAGAGCTCTCTTCTGTTTTCACTGCTGCTTGGCCTTCTTGGGTACCCACAGAACTGCAGTTTTGTCCTGTTGAATCAGGCTCCATCTTAACTTCAAAGAAACAGAACACATTTTAAGACAGAAAGTACAGTCAGCTTGATAGAAGTACCAGACAGTCTTGTGAGACTAAAGGTCTTACATAACATCCCTTCATTTATTGTTTGCATTCTCACTGCTAAGCATGAACAAATTTGACCTTCAATTTTGCTGAAAGAGACCTACCAGAACATGTTCCCCCCACAAATGTCCACATGCTCACATCTCATCCTTGTCAGAAAACCTGCACAATCAATTGTTGCTGTTTTGCATACGACTGCCTGATCTACACTGAACTGCCTGGCCAACCTGCAAACAAAGAGCTGGATAGAAAGCTGCCAAGTTTTAACAAGAAGTGACATTTCAAAGTGACAACTTTTTGGAAGACATCAGTGATTGTGACATGTGAACTTCCTCATGTCTAGGACAGAACTCTGGTGAGACAGCAGCAGTGAGATGTGCCAAACCCAAATGAACCCAAATAACCAGGGAGTCTGGTCACGCAGCTGGGATGGAGAGAGACATGACAGTTCTGCCAGAACTGGACTCCAGGTGTTTAACTGCCCCGTGCTTTATTCTGGGAAGGACTGTGTGCATCTCTTTCCCCCCTGTGTGCACAGGGACATGTGCTGTCTGCATCTAGTGCTGCTGGAAAGCAACCTCCAGTACATCTGGCTGAGAACAGCAGGATCTGGGGTTGAATATTTGCTGCTCATAGCAGTTCAGCAAGTATGGACTGAAACAATGAGTGTTTAAGGTACTCTTTGTAGCTTTTCAGAACGTTCTTGTTTTTCTCCATACTCATTTATTGCTGTGGGATTTGTTGAGGGGGAAGTCACTGTTAAATTCCTGGTCCCCAGGTGTCATTTTAACTTGATTTAATCTCTAATACTAATGGAAATAAAGGAACCCACAGTCATGGAGTCTACTTTAATAGTCAGGCCACTTGCATAAGGCAGCACCAGCTTTTTTTTACTACTTGTCTTACTAAGAAATCCCTTTTTACCTTTGGCAATGGATGCTGTGGAAGGACTTGGGACAACTGTACTTGCTGCTGTGACTGCTGCAACTTTGCTGGTAGAAAGTGACTGCAGCACTGGAGATGAACAGGGGAAAAACAAAAAGGGAGGGGGGCAACAAAGAAGAAAAGAAAATCAAATTTCATACACTGCAACAAATTAACATTTTCAGAAGCAACACACCCTTTTTGCAGCACAAAGTTTAGGGATGAATTCCTTGCTACAATTTCTTCTATCTCTACTTCGGACCATGTATGCCAACAGTGACCAAGTGCTACCCTGTGTCAAAGGAGATTTTCAAACACCCTGTGTCATCCTCCTCTGCCCTTTACCTTTGTTCATAGGCATGAGTATTGTCTGAACACCTCCAGAAGCTGTGTTTACACCGAGCTGTTTAAGCTGGCTGGGAACTGTCAGAACAGCCTGCTGTGGACTAGACTGATTTGAGTGGATTTTTAGCAACCCTGCAAGAAGAACGGAAGACAAAATGTTAAATAAAACACACCAGTTAGTTTTTCTCCAGCTACTTCTCTCCCTCTCTGCTTGAAGCAGGATGGCATGTAACCTAGCACTGCCACCCTCTTAACAAGGCACAGTTGGGTGAGCTGTCAGGACGAGTTTCCACTGACACAAGTGATGGCTCCGAGGCCGTGGCGCTGCACCGCAGCGTGCACACTCTGACATGCTGCACAGCACTCTGAGAGTTGTAAAGCAAATCTCCTCATTACCCAAGGAATCTTAGAGCAAAAGTGGATGTAACAAACCTTTCAACTGAAGCAGGCTCAGCAGAGTAAAACACTCTTGTCAGGACCAGACCTTGTGCTCAAGGCTGTGGTAAGCCAGTGAAGTACAGCTCTGTTGTATTCACACAGCTGCTCTCAGGGAGGTGTCCCAGTGCCACTCACACCTCTGCAGTTCAGCTCAGCAGCATCCACTGCACTCAGCAGGGCACAGTCAGCCCTGTCCCAGCTAGGGGACAAGCACAAGGCTGCCGTGCAGGAGGTCTGACAAAGGACACACCTGAACTGAGTGTTGTGAGTGTCTCTGCAACGTGCACTGAACACACCCTAAGGATGGCTAATCAGGCTGGGAAGTAGAAGAAACTGGAGACTGAACCAAATCCCTGATTTCAGTCGAGGCCAAAAGAACAAGCAGACCATTCAGATATTAACAGCATTATCAATTGCAGCACTCAGGAACTTCAGGAGAAATCAGCACTCCAAGCTGTGCCACAGTCCCACGGGTGAGTTGTGCTCATCACCTGTCTGCCAGCCCTCTCCTCCACAAGGAAATGTCATCTCCTTCTGATGACACTCCAAGGCACCACAGCCAGCACTCTAACACTGTGATTTGGGCCTGTGTCCATACTTTCTACTGGTAAACTGGCTATTTTCCATGTAATTGTATTCAATCCCTAGCTAATTTTTCTTCAGATTGTGGAAATTTAGCAGGCTTCTATTTTAAAACATTGACAACAATAAACTTCTTAGTTTCCCCATGCCCATTTTGTAACTATGATTTGTTTTGACATTATTAGTAGTAGTACTGAAGCACAGCTGCCTTCCAAGTACTAAACATGCAAGTTCTGGTGAAGATGTCTTGGTTTTTCTTGGTTTTTTAGGTTGCCCAGCAGTGGCCAGTTGGGCTTTCACCTCCAGGCAAGAAGGCTGACCTGGTGCTCCCCATTCCTTTGTGTGGGACAGCAGGGGATCCAACAGCAGGGCTGTTAAGGAGGGACCTTTTCCTTTTCAACAAACCCTATCAGTCTGGTGGGTGGGAGACATTGCTTGATACAAAACAAGGGAAAGTTTGAAATCCTTTTCAAAACATTGCCCTTAAAAACATAAATGTTCAGATTTTAATTTATTCAGAGTTTTGAGTTTTTCTTTGTTATTACATTGAAGTAACTGTTTTATAGACACAACTCCTTCTGAGATTCTTGAAGAAAGAGTTTTCCACGATGAAGTCAATGCCTCAGGTTATAAAAAAAATACCCAAACAAAATCTAGACAGCATTCTCACATGTAAATGGGAGTTTTAATCTGAAAGCTATTTAATAGGGGTTATTTCCTCCAAAAAACCCTCCTGGCTGCTTTCCTTGCAAAGAGAAAAAGACTGAATTGCTTCCTGCAGGATTCTGTCAGCCTTGGCAGTCTGTGCTGTTTATTTTCAAGCTCTGGGTAAAACAGACCCATGAGAAAGGAGAAGTTTAAGTCTGAGTAGAGAGGAAACAAGAAGAACTGCTTCAAAAAGACACTGTCAGATGAGCTCAGTGTCACCTACTTTCTCTTTTCTGTATTCTTACTCTGCTTTCACTTCACAAGAAGCCACTTCAAGTGAACAGAACATGCCAGCAGGTAAATTAATCTGAACAAAAATTTCCAGTTATAACTCTCAGACCTGCTGAATTTGCCCTCCCTGACATGAAAGATGCTGGAAATACAACAAAACTAAATAAGGAGAACACCCCTTCACATGAGGGCTACCCAATTTAATTACCTCATTTTTATTAACTTGAATGATCCAGATCCAGCCTACTTCACTGTACTTAATGAATTTTGACTTCAAAGGCTCCAGTTCCCTGTAATCAACATCTCTCTCCTCTCCTCTCCAATCCCAACAGAGCAGATGCAAAGCCTCAGAGACAAATTCTGCCCATTCTCTGTGTACACTGGAGTTTCACCTTCACAAACAAATCAAGTCTGTAGTACTGCTGGTACCTTTGACATTGACACACTCTGCTCCTGACAGGCAAAATGCATCTTCTAGTGAAAACCTGGCATGAAAACCAAAATCCCTCTCCAACACCAAAGGCAACTTGTGCTGTTATTTGTAACAGATACAGCCAATGCCCAAAGGATGCCAAATTCTTAGGAATTTCCTTGGCTAAGCCAAAAGTTACACTAACAGGATGTTTTAGAAAGCATGACTCTCACACACTCACAAATGCAGGTGACTAAATTCTTCCATTTACAGTGAAGACATGTACAGAACTCACACGTGGATTCTGACTTTCTCTAGGAAAGGTGTGAAGGGAGTTTAGTACCTGATACTGTAGCTTTTCCTGTCACAGGCGTTGCTGCAGTCATCAAGGAAGCAACACTTACAACACTGGAAGTGGCAGTCTTATTCGCTGCTGATGAAGTGGGCTGGCTCTGGCCTACACAGATCTGGTGTTGCTGCCCAGGTATCTTTGCTGCAGGAGTCCCAGAAGATGATGAACTGGAAGCTGCATTATCTGTTTGCTGCATAAGAGGCAGAGAGGGATAACAAATCCCTTTTCATGTCACAGGTGATTCAAAAATAAGCACAACAAGGTAATATAAGTAATAAAAGTAGCAACCCCAAATTTTTATCTATCGATTGTTTGGAAGCAAAGGATTCTCAAGCTCATATCCAAAAGCCAACACACAATGATGGCACATAGAGAATGGAGGCTGTGGCAGCATGGCATCAACCCTCCACAGGCATTTGGGAGGCACAGATTAGGGCTCACAGAAAAAAACAGGCTCAGAGTGAATTGCACTGGGACAGCCTGCATCAGTTGTATCCATGGCTGCACTCACTTTAGGAATGCAAACATTCTGTGTCCTGCCAGGCTGCAGTGCCACAGCTGCCCTGGGCTGGGGGGCAGTGACAGCCCCTGCACAGGCCCAGCAGCTGGGGCAGCAGGGCAGGCCTGTGCCCTCAGCAGCACACACCTAAAGCTGCTTGGGGCAAGGCAGAGCAGACCTGCACCAGGCTGACTGCAGAGAACACCACCAGGGGAGAGCAGCAGCACAAGCCCTTCCCTGGCACTGTTGTGGCCAAAGTGCAAACACTGCAGGACACAACAACAGTGGCAGGGCTGTTTCTCACCTGGGCCACCCCATTTGTGGGGAGGGCCACGGCAGGAGCAGCAGCTGTGGTGATGACACCTCCTGACACTCTCAGCACGGTGGTGCCAGGCTTGGAGAGCTGGGATGAGGCAGGCACTGATTTTATTGACCCATCTGATATTTTCACCAGTGATGTCTGTCCACTGGACGTAGCCTTTGAGAAAGAATGCAGCATAAGGAAATCAGTATATTAGTTAGTTTTTTAAACTATTTTAAAAATAAAACAAATCAAAACAGAACAACAACAAGAGAAATGCTTTTTATATTACTAGAAAATATTTTCAAAATGCTTTTGAAAAAATCAAATTCTGGCAATAATTGCTGGAACAAACTTATCACCTCAGAAATCAACTTTGTAAGTGTTGGCTGTGCAAATATATGTCTGTCAATCTTGAATTTTGGATTATCAACTGCAAGTACTCTTGGAGCATTTGAATTTCACAGCAACTACTTACTACTTTTTAAAAGAAGAACCTCTGAGGGGTACCAAACCCAAATATTTTTAAGAGCTTTAGCAGGTGATTCATTTCTAAAGTTCAAGGACATTTTTGCACCTGGCTCTATTCACTTTTCCAATTCCATTTCACTAAGAAATCCCAGAGCCCATTTACAAAGCAGCAACCACAAGCTCACACAGATTGCAAGCTGACCCCTCCGAGAAGAGAAAGCTGGAAATCTGCAGCCTGAGAAAATAAGCCTTTGTGTGCTTTCGTCATCGTGGTACAGCCAGCACCACAATTGTACAAAACCCCAGATCAAACCAAACAACTATGAAAGGAAATGCTCTCAATAATGTGTGGCTGTGGTTCCTGTACTTTATATGATAAAACTAGTAAGAGAGAAACACATCACTGCACATTACCTGTGTAAACAGAGCTGTTTTCTGTCCAGTTATCACTTTTAGGGCTTGTCCTTGTGTGGAAGATGCTCCAACTCCTACACTGCCCTGAACAACTGATGCTGGAGTCAGCTGCTTCCCAGAGCCCTGAGGTGAAGGCTGGCCAACCAGAAAGGTGCCCTGCTCCAGAAGGAAACCAGGGAGGTCAGCACTTTGAGACACAGTTAAGAGTCAACAGAAATCTAGCAGTGTCAAGAACAGGTAAAAGATTGTGGCTATAATGTAGCCACAACAACATTCCATCTTCTGAACCAAGGCACTGCTAACTACACTGGATGCTCCTGCACTAAGAGGTGGATGCAGCCTTCCTGCTGCAGAACACCTTCTGATGGAAGGAGAGCAGGAGAAAAGTCAAGTAAAATCCAGACTCCAGAGCCCCAGAACGTTTCACATTCTACAGAACCACAGGACATCCACCCAACACCCCTGAAATGTCCATGTGCCTCCACTGAGATGCTTGTGCCACCCACCTGGGGTGTCTGCTTCAGGATGTAGGATGTATAGGTGAGGTGCTGTGACAAGTTACTGCTTGTGCTTTGGGTTCCTCCTCCTCCTCCTCCACTATTTGTAGAAGAACCAGACTGAAGACCTGTAACCAGAGGAAAAGACTTGACCCTTTGGTGATCAGACAGTGCCAGCTGCTAGAGCATCCCTGTAGGTACAAGTACTTGAGAAGACTTTGCCAGACATTTGGTGCCACACGTTTTGCAGTCAAGTAATGTTATTATTCAGTAAAGAAGAGTTCAGCTGTGCTCTCTTACAGCTCAGCTAATGCCAGGAACAAGAGGAGCTACTGAGGAGATGAGAAGGGCTGGTGGACAAGCAAAGCTCATTTCAGGCTGTTTTGAACTTTCTATGAAATGAAAATGCTGTCCAACAAAAGAACAATCTTTCCATCACTCTTTTGCAGGTTATGGATCTGCAGCAAAAGCTCTGGAAACACTCTGAATCTCACTGGCCTCTTAATTTTGATTTCACTGGCTGTCAATGCAATTTTATTAACAGAAAAACAGATCATGGATACCAAGCAGTGGTAATTTGCAGTGACACTTTGATATAGCTCTGTCTTCAGAAGGAACAGCCTGAACAGTGACTTTTTGCAATCACTCATTAAGAAATAAGCGCAAAAAAAATCCTCATGCCTCTGTCGTAAATATCACAAGTATGTGATCTTCCTTGCTGCCAATGAGATCATCAGAGTTGGACTGCTCCAGCTGTAGGTATTTCACTGGGAGTTCCATTCACAGGCCTATTAACCAAAAAAACATTTCTGCATTGACAGCACGGCATGAAAAGCAGTTTCACTGAAAACAAAAGCCACTTGTGAGATTTCAGCCTTAAAAAGCACCACATATGGGTTGTTGTGAACAAAGAAACCCTATCCCATTACTGATCTCCACAGCACCAGGATGTTTGCTAGCAAAAATGCCAAACATATTAATTATGCAGTGATTACATTATTTAACTGATCAGATTTCCCTACAAGACTAACTAGCATTATTTGTGGCTCGCAGTATGGCTCCTTGGGGTATCAGCAGCAGTTTTCCTTTCCCAGAAGGGTTCTTGCTGTTGGTGGTGAGGTACAGCTTGGTGCCTGGTGGTAAGTTTGCCAAGTTTGCCAGGTTGGTGGCTGGTAACTGCAGCGTAGCCATCACTAGAAAGACAGAATAAAAAGGAATAAAACAGCTGCTTGCAGAAAGTAGTATACACTGAAATCTGCACAGGATGGAAGTACTCAGTGACATGCAAGCAGCCCTCAGTAATCCCTACTTAGCTGCTCTAACCACAGATTAACTCCACCAGTGATGCACAGACACTTTTTTTAATAGGGCTGGAAACAATCTCTGTGCAGTCCCACTTGTGGCTGCAGGCCAAAGCAGCACAGCCCTGGGATCTGCAGGCTTCCTGCAGCCCCAGGCACTACCCAGCAGCTTTCCAAGAGCCCACAGCCCCAGCCTGTGCTCAGCTAAAGCAGCTGTGTGCAGATGGAGATGGGGTTTTTGCCCATACTCCTGTACCTGTAAGCACTGGCGAAGATGTGGGGCTGAAATTGGGACACATAGGCTCTGGCTGGCTGGATTCATGGACCATAATGCCAGGCAAAAATGTGACACCTGGCTCCATGGAAGTCTGCAAGGTCTTCTGCACATTCCCCAGAGTATCTACCTGGTCTCCACTCCCTGAACACTGCACGTTTTAAAGTGCTTGGCTCCCTCTTCCCTCTAACAGAGAATGAATTAATGCTTACTTTATTATTAATCTCAGCCTGAACTTTCCTACAGAGCTCTCCACTCACTTCCAAGGTTTTCAACCACACACAGTTATTTTGCAGTTGAATAAATCATTACAGACCCATCACTAGCTAATAACAGGGTGTAAAATCACTCTACCTGAGCCTTGAGAGGTACTTTTCAGAGTGCCTGTGGAAGACACTTGCGCCTTCGTTATAGTCTGCACGGGCTGAGCCACAATTGTCCCTCCACCTCCACTCACGATGGCTTTGGCTACACCTTGAGTCACCACCTGCTTGGAGCCAACAGCCTTTGCCACCGAGGAGCTGGACTTTGCCACCAGGATCTGACCACCACTGATGGCCACAGCCTGCTTCACTGTTGACTGCAGCGCAGAACCGACCGGGACACCAACAACCTGCAACACACAGGGAGGGGTGGGGATGGGATGGGGCCTGCTGAGCACTGCCAGCCTGGGAATCCTGGCTGGTACACGACCCTCATCTCCAGACATTTCAGGACGTGCCCGGTCACGAACAGAAGCTCTTCGTTCAGGAACAAAATTAAATCGGCAAGACGCCAATCCCAAGTAAAACCATAAACTGTTAAACCCAGGCAGGATCTCAGCGCAACCACAAAAGATTAAATTCATTCAAATCACAGGGCAATTCCCTTTTTTTCTGATTTATAAGCAACGGCTTAATTCCAGCTGAAGATAAAGCTTGCCTTGGTGAATTAAGAGATGTAGAAATTCAGTTTCAATACGTTAATGGGAACAGATTCCCTGGGAAAACTACGGCCTCAAAGCAGAACCCACAAAGTGCTTCAATTTTATGTGTTAATGGTAACTGCAGTGGAACGTGAGTTTTTGCACACCTGCTCAAACAGGCAAGAAAGGCAGCAAAAAGAACAAGGAAATGTTGCAAATGCAAAAAAAGTATTTACTTATGCAAACGTGGAAGTTCTGTATGTAATCTCTAATGCCCGGCACATCATGTGACTGTCCACAACGAAAAGAGGCAAGATTGGAGACAATTTCTGACACATCTGTCATCTTGTCACTTCACTGTGCCTTCTCAGCAGCTGTGTCACTCCTGTCAAAGCAGGACTGCATTGGCACGACTCCTGCAGTAAAATGCTTGAGTTGCCACTCAAGTGGGACTGCTTTCACCTAATGCTAGTTCTGGCTCAGCCTCCACCCCGCTATTTGTGCTGTTCCTCTGTGTTGCAGGCCTGCATTCCTAGGAAAGAATTTACCTTCTCTTTTATGGAAAGACCTGGGTGAGTTTCAGCAAGAGCTGCTGACAGCAGCCAGCTTTCTGGGTTGACAGTCCAAAAGCACCTGCACCCCAGTGTTGCAACAGCTCGGACAGAAGCAGGAGATGTCCCTGTACACAGTAAAACACAGCAGCGCCTGCCCAGCCTGCTCCCTTCCCAAGCACTGCATGGAAGCAGGACACAAGCCACTCTGCACACAGGAGGCTGCAGAAACACCACAATCCAGCCCCCAGCACCCCAGAGATGCCCAGGGGCCCCATACCTTGGACTGCAGGGTGCCCTCGGCGGCGGGGCCCACGGGTTTCTGCGGGGACAGGGCCAGCATGTGGCTGCCCTTGACGGTGACGTACTGCGGCACCGAGGGCTGCGCCGCGCCCGCCGCCGGCACCGCCGCCTGCTGCGGCAGCTCCCCGGGCTCCTGCTTGATGATCACCTGCCCAAGGGAACACAAGCAAACAAAACACCTCGGTGGGCTGAGGATTTCAGCCTTTATGTTTGCAAATCCTGTACTGAGTTAGTGTATAACTACAAACTTCATACAGAGTGTTAGCTACTGTCTTCACATTTTGGTCAGACACAACAATCCCTCTGGGCCAGGAACTCAAGGACACCTCACAGCCTCAGGCCACAAAAAGTATAAACAAAAGTGAATCAGGGAGGAGCAAACCAGGGGTAAATTACTTCATTATCTGAAGCTGTAATTGGAGCAGTAACCCCTGATATGTAAATGGACCAAACTTAGAATTGTCTGAAAAACTCGTGACCATCGTCCACCTTGGGTGTAGCCTCTGGGAGTAGCCTTGGGACTGCCCAAAGTGTATCTGTTAAAGGCCTTTAATAAATCCCCACTTTATTCTCTTAATCTTGTCTAGCCCCAGTTCTAGGGAGCCACTCCAAGGCATCACCTTCAATCACTGAAGATGCCTTTCTGCAGGGAAGGGCAGGGACACTCTGAACTCAGACCTGGTGCTCACCACCACAGGGCCTCTCTAACTGGGCTCCAAGTGAGGGCTGCTCCCACACAGCGTGTGGGGTGGTGTGACAAAGTGACACAGTGACAAAGTGACAAAGCAGTCCCCATTTCAGAGGTGGTCATGGAAATTACAGAGTCACAGCAATTGCTGGTAGTGTTACAAGTACCACTCATCCTGACAAGGGACTTGGCCACACCTGACTTCCTCAGACCCTGCATCTCGGCACAGAGCCACTCCAACACAGAGCCAGACACTCTACAGTTTCAAATTCATGTTCTGAACCTGTTTTTTATTTCTATCCTGCAACGTTACAAGCAGTAGCTACAGACACCATAAATGATTACAGCTGGCATATACACCTTCTCTCATGTGTATGTTTTATGTTTCCCCTGGGATAGCTCTATATCTAGTCCCTAAAGGCAGTGACACCAAAAAGCCTCTTTCAGGGTTTTTTCCATGTTAGATTGTTATAGGTACTGTAACTGGTAAGGAAACATTCTTTCACCTTTTACTTGGATCACCTAACATTGCCAGAAACAATTTTATATTCCATGTGGTAATATTCAAGGAAACACAGTCAGAAGCAGCAACATCTGAGATTCACAAATCACTTACAATTTTTTAAGAAGCTCCTGACAGATCTCTTGCAGTTTATTTCCACTGCATCTCACTAAAAATACCTTTCAAAATATCAGCCTGAACACAACAGTGATTCAAAAATGAACCCCAGAACGGATGGAAGAGGTGATAAAAGGCAAGATCCCAGGTACAGCAGAGCCACAGGGAAAGAAAACAAGACACATGTTTGAGAGATGCTACAGAGCCCTTAGCTGCAAGATACATTGGTTCCAGTAAGAGTTTTACAGGCACTGGATTTCCGTGGTTTCTGGCACAAATCAGCATGAAATGACACTACTGGGCTGCCTGCCCCAGCACAGAAGTCAGCAGGGATACCTTTGTAAAAGCTCCCAGTCCTCCAGTGACCGATTTGGGGCTTTGCACCTTGGAATGACTCCCAATGGGACAAAGGGGTGGCATGGTGGCAAAAAGAGAATCCTCCTGCTGCAAATAAGAAGACATGGTGCAAATATCAGTGATATGTCCAATAAAAGAAACAAAACAAGTGACTGCCCATAAAGGGCAGCATGGACCACCTGGGCAGGCCAAATTACCTGTGCAATTAAGACCATTCCAAAAATCAGTCAACGCTTGAGTAAAAGGAGTCAAAACTTTCTTAACACAACCCATAAAGCAAATTTTAGTTGGAAAGTTACATCTGCAACAGCAGTAACTGTTTCTTACCATGTCACACACAGGCAAAAATACTGACTCATATTCTCTGATCAATATCCAACTCTGTAATACCCCACTGAACTATCAGGCACACTCTTCTCTTTTAAAAAACCTCTAAAATTACAGCTTTTCCACCAGAAGACATAAATCAAATTACATTTCTGTTTACAGAAGTATGATTTTTATGGGTTTTTAAAAACACCTTCAGTTTTTAACGTTGCCCTGGAAATACGGAATTCAGCTGTTACTAATGACGTGTGCCTACTCTGACTCATTGAAAACTTCTCCAAAAAACTGTCCAAATTAGTGACAAATAAAGAATAACAAACGATTTTTAACATAGTTAAGTGAAATCCATCTGAGCACACAGCTTTTTAAAATCTGACTGCCCAGCTGCACACCTGACACTGAAAATGCCACTCCAAACTAACTGCTTCAGACAACAGTCTGCATCACCTTTTCCCCAGCAGACACAGGAAGCATCTCAGATTCAAATGTGAAGTGATTTGCTCTCTGCAGGCTGACTGGCAAGGCTTCCCCCACCATACCCTGCTTTAATACTGAGGCCTGGAGACAGGGAAAGGCTCCTGTTCCCAGCAGCACACCCACCAGCTGCTTTCAGAGCCTCACTGACGCCACTTCCCTGCCAGAAATATCATCCCTAGCACAAGATGAGGGAAAGATTTTATGTCAGACACTTCAGCTCTGTAGCTTTTGGGCTTTGCAGATCAGAAGCATGAACTGTACTTATTGCTGTTTGTTTACACGTCCAAATGTTACTCCACTGTTTACACAAACGGTTTTCTAAATGCAGGCAGTTGTAAAACCACTCCATGAGTTATTTTCAGGCTGCTAAGAACAGCTGCTGTACAGAAATAATGAACAGAGTGAAGGTTTTGAGGTAGGCATCTCTGGTTTAATCATACACTGTGACTAACAAAGTGAAGGAGATCAAAGCCAGCTACAGAAGAGCTTTTTTGAAAGATACAATGTTTGGGGAGCTATGCCCTCCACGGATTTCCTTGCAGAGAAGTAGAAGGCAAGTGCCTTTAACAGACATGTAGCCAAGCCTAATTAGAGCTGCATGAAGTGACACTATCATCTTGTATAACCACCATGTTCTCCTATAGCTCCATCTGTTAGACACAGTGAAACCTCCACATGAAATGACAGTTCAAGGAACCTGCCTGAAATGCAGAATTTTTAATGCCAGAAAGTCCCATTTAATAGAAAGCTGGACTTTAAATGGGAAGTACACACCTAATGAGGACATTACCTTGACAGCTGAGGTGCCAAAACTGCTCCCATGGGTCTTTGAGACAGGAGATGCAGTCCCGTGAGAGGCCTGGCAGACACTGCTCAGTTTGCTGGTCGGGCTCCCTGCACAGCAGGAGACAAAGCAGATGCTGGGTGAGGGCTGGGAGCAGGGCACACACAAAACCTCTTCTAACAAGAACAGGCCATTTCATTTCATCTGTGTTCTCCATCAGGTTCATCAGCAGGAACCTCCACGGGCACAGAACAGATCCATCACCTGCAGGAACCATGCCCCAGAGAAGGTGCTCCCCACCCACTGCTCTGTGTGCTGCAAGCAAACGGTCAGGAACCTTCCTGAGGGGCTGAGGATACCAGCTACGGGTGCAAATATGTGAAATCAGGACAGATGCAAAGTCCTCTGCTGCCCAGAAGCCCCCTGAAGCCACTTAGCCTTGGACACTGGCATGGAGGAAGGTTTGGAGAGGAAAGGAAAAGGAAGGCCAAAAAAGGAGGGAGACAAAGTGAGGAGTAACCAGAGCAAGGGACAGAGTGAGGAAGGTAAAGGAAGAAACAGAAACAAGGAATAAAGGCATAGAGTCATGTGTGTCAGATGCTCTTGCAGAATTATCAGAGTGACACACGGGCCACAGCACTCTCCTGGCCCCCAGGATGGATGGGGTCCAGTGGTAAACCCACCCTGCATTACCAGCATGTGCACAGGATGCTCCCCAGCACTCCTGTGACTGCTGCTGGGATGGTTTGGCAGTTTTGTTTGTTCAAGAGGCACCAAAGCCACAGATTACACACATGAAAGCAAAAAACCAGTGTCTCATACAGCTGTGCCATAATCCACACTTGGGTTTAGAAGTAAATGAGCAGCCATTTCTGAGAGTAAGGGTTTGGGAAGGCTGGCTTTCACAGAGTATGAAAATCTCACCCCTTTTCTTAAATACAATCTGCAGCCTTACCCAAAGTGCCCCAGTGACTTTTGCTGTAACACATCATGCTCAATCCAGCCTGGCTGCTGCTGCCAAACAGTCCCACAGACCCTCCTGCACCCTCACACAGGGCCTGCTGATGGGGCTCCCTCACAGCAAAGCTGTCTGGGGAGGGGAAGGTATCAATTTTCTGCTCTGCCACTGATGTCATCTGACTGGTGCAGGATGCAGGGGAGGCACAGGAGTGCAGGGAGGGAGAGGCAGCAAGCAGTGTCTGCCAGACCACTCTCCATCTCCACTGTGGGGGGAAACTGCAGCTTTAACAATAACTAATAAAAGGACTGGCAAGGAAGTGATCAGAGAAAAGAGACAGCAGCAAACACCAAGCTTCATCTGCCCATTAATCTGTCTTGGCAGTTATTGGCACTAGCAATAACTGCACTAACACCTGAACATCCCAACAATCTGGTGCATCTGCACATCCTATCCTCCATGGACAAACCTCTATTAGAGAACCCAAACCATGAGAAACCACTCAGACAGAGCAGACAGTCAGGCTGGAGGTAAAGAAGAAACAGAAAATAAGAGGCAGAAATCCCCCAACCAATCCAGAAAACCCCAATTAATCAAACCCTATTGGTGAAACAGCATCAGTTACCAAGAAAGCCCCAAAACACACTTTAAAAAGTTCAGATACAGCTACACAATTCCTACCAATTACCCTACCAATTCCCTCTGTGATGAAGTTAAAATGAACGTGACAGCTGTGTTCCCTCAGATAAAGGGAGGAAGCATTAGTAAAAAGAGTTTTTGTGTTTTCCAACCATGCCCATCAAACAGTTTGTGTTCCATGGATGCTGCACTCCCTCACTTGGCCCTGGGCATCCTGCTGAGATGCTGGGAAGCACACACATACACAAACAAGTGTGTTTTAAAATAGACAGCAGTTCTTGGCCATATATCACAACAAATAAATGACTTCTGAGGGACCTTTCCTCCACCCCAGCACAAAGATTACTGACTGACTCCTCCATCCATCACCTGTGTCCTGCAGTTCAGCCCTCCCTGTGATCCCAGGCTTTTGCTACCACTGAGGGTATCCAGTTAAGAAGAATCCAAACCAACTGGAATTGGACCAGGTAGAAGCTGAGAGCAGTAACAAAATCCAGCAGGACTGTTCTCCTGGTAAGCAGGGTCCCTGCATTTCAACACATCTACTGTGCCCCACTCTGGGACCTCAGCCTGATCTGCCAGCCACTGTGACCTCTCCATGCTCCTGCCACATCCACACCAGCACTGTCACCCAACCACCTGTGCACTCCTTCTGTCTAAAGCTGTGCAACACAGTCTACATCACTTTCTTCCTTCTGTGAAAAGAACAAGCTGTCTTTGGAGAGGTGTCTGTGAATTCAGTCTGGCTTTACACTGCGCTGCTCCTAAAGGAAGCAATGCTCAAGAAGTCAGAGATACCCTCAGCCATGCCCACAGGCCAGCTGTGCAAACCAACACCTTCCCGCTCCTCTGCTGAGCACTCTCCACCTCCACCAGCTGAAAGGCTGCTGTTACACTCCTCATTTCACAAGGAGAACAAACCTGACGGGGTGAGACTGACCCCCTGCCCTGTGTGGTGACACTACACACCTGTGCTGGTGGCTGCTGCTCCGGCCGTGTGTCCAGGCTTGTCCACAATAATATAGGGGTTACTGAGCACTGAGCTGGCAGAGCTCTGCTTCATGTGCACCGGGGTGGACGTTGGGGTGCGAGGCAGCGGAGATGGGCTAGGGGTCGATATTGGAGAACCTTGGGAAAAAAAGGCCAATGCTTCTGGCTTGTAAATGTTGTCAGAACATAAAGACATGGCAATAGTAGTACTTTTGAACGTGGCTTAGAAAAGGAATGTTTTTTGAGGATGTCTTTCCCAGCCTGAGGGAGCTCACAGGACTTGGAGAAGGAAAGAGGAGACAGAAGGAAAGGAAAAGGCACATACAGCACTACAGCTCAAACCTACCCTGGATATGCTCTGCCTGCCAGGACAAGCAGGGCTCAAAGGGAACTTGAGAAGCCACTGGTCCAGCCTTGAATCCTGAGGGATATTATCTACATCATCCTCACTGCCAAGACCAGTGTACCCCAGGAGACGGAGAAAAGGAGCTGAGCTCTCTTGCCCTTGTGCAGCCCAAGGTACAGGCACTCAAGAGTGGGAACCAAGGAGTGCCCCCAAAAAGGCTGCATGGAACACCCAGGTCCCTTCACTGCTCTCACTACAGCAGAAACCCATCTGTAAAATGGGCAGCTTCTGGGTAACATGGCCAGGAGAGACAGAAAAAGCTACATGAAGAGGTAAACAAGGAAGTCAGAGAAAAGGACTGGCAAGGAAGTGATCAGAGAAAAGAGACAGCAGCAAACACCACGCTTCACCTGCTCGTTAATCTATGTCTTGGCAGTTATTGACAGTTAAAACAGAACATAAATGCTCATAAAATTCCCATGTCTTATAAACTGCTTTGAAATATGAAAGGGGTAACCCTTGGCAGACAGCAGAACCGTGGAAAAATGTTTAGCAGGGAAACATTTAAATAGGAAAGATCAACAAAGAATAGTTCAAGGACTTTAGGAAAGACAAGATGGCTCCTGTAATTCCTGCTTTCTAGGAAGCTTTGGGAAAAGATCAAGAGAAGAGATTATAAAGAAAGAATAAGGCACTTGGCATAGGTTCAAGTGTAAATCAACCTGAGCACAGTTTTAAAATGTCAAGGAACAATATTGAAATTTAATTAAGAAAACCAACAAAATAACAAAACCAAAACAAACCAGCAAACCAGACACTTTAAGAAAATTATCTGGGAGCAGATCATCAGGAATCACACATACTGATAGCTGGTGCTTCATCCTCTCTACCTGAACACCAGGAAATGAAGAGCTGCAACAGGTCACCTTGCAGCTTCACAGCATGTGCCATGGGGAGCTGTACATTAATACTCTCTGATGTAAAACATCATCCAGTGACTGGCATCACACCCAGGGGCAGGGAAAGGATCACAAAGCAGCATTTTGGCCATGTTTAGTTCAGAAGCTGCCACACTGCCCACTGCAGCCAGCTGGCAATTTAATCCAACACAAGGTGGACTTTTGGAAGACAAAGACCAAAGCTGCTCCATCTGATGCAATATGGTAAGCACAAGAGGGACTGTTTGAGCCTACAATGTTAAAACTAATCATTTGCCCAGTAATCAAGAAAACAATTCTTAATCCATCCAGGCTGTATGAAATCAGGAGGGAGAAGAATGTACTTTTCCCACATAAAAATACTGCACCTGGAAGATGTGCTTTTGCCTGGGCCTTTCTGTGGGTAGCAGTCCATTTCAAGACTATCTACTTCATACTTAAAAGCATTCAAGAATAGAGAGAGAACAGTTCCCATCCTGCTTTTCATCTGTTGTGAACCACTTCACACCTGTATATTTTTGTTTTTTATTGAACATTAAGAAGTGTGCTTAGCTCCTTATTCTAGAGTTTCCTACTGTCTGATGCTCAAAGACTGGCAGAAAATCAAGGGAAGGGCACAAAACAAGTCCAACTGGTTCACTCTCTTGTTTTCCAGGGGGAAGCACTGGGGTAAGTAAACTAACATTCACCTGATACAATCTTGCAACTCATGGTGATAGGCTGGAAGGATTTTCCTGGTGACTCTGCAGGGCTTGGACTCTGACCTTGAGGCACTATTTTACAGCTAGCTGCAATGGGTTGGAAGGCTGAATTCCCATGAGAGCCAAAGGCAACTTTCTGTGTGGCTAACTTGGTGGGAGTCCGCTCTATCGAGGACGGCAGGGAATAAAAGGCCGCGTGTCTTTCGGTGTCAGCATTCCCAGAGAATCCTGATCAAAACAGGGAAAAGAACACAAACACCTCTTAGGCTGACACATCTGAGTCCTGACTGTGCTTCTCTACACAAGCACAACTCAGCTACGACAAACAAGCTCTTGGAGGAAGGAAGGGAGGAACAGCAACTGGTGGGAAGCGTTGAATGGAGAGAAAGCGAGGGAGGGGACTGCTCCTGCCCTGGCCTGCTGCATCTGCTGGACAAGAAGAATAAAATGATGCCATGCACAGCCTGTTCAGCTGTGGCAGGTGAGCAGCCACTTCTTACACATTTCCTTGGAATGCCCTTCCACTGACCAAAAGCTGCTGCTAGTTCCAAGTGTCCTTGGTTAGGGCTCCACAGGAGCAAGGCTGGATCTCCTTCGCAGAGAATCTCGCAGTGCATTTTGTGGAGTAAGAGCTCAAGGAGAGCAGAGAGTGCCTTCTGAGCTGGGCTATGGAATCCACTTTATCTGGTGCAGAAGGAGATCAATTAACCTGGAGCTGTTGAGAGAAGCCACTGCTTGTCAGTGTGAAAAGGAGGGAGATTTACTTCCTTCCTGTTGGCTGCAGCACTGCTCACCTGAAGATGCTACAAATCTTCCTGTTTGAATAAAAACACTGTGTTTGGATAAAAACCCTGTGTGTTTACCATTTGGTTGTGCATGTCCTTTTTTGGCCACGAGAGAAGACCACATTTAAACAGCAGACATTCTCCTGAGCCTGAACACCAGCAGTGGCACCACAGTGCCTCTCAGGAAGCACAACCACACATGGCAGCAGCTTACAGCCACTCCTTGAACACAGGAGTGTGGGAATAAACAAAGAAAACCATCAGAGCACGCAGCATCTGACACTATATATTTTGAAATATAACGTGGCTGTGTCCAGAAGGTTTCTCACACTGGAGTGTAACACACCCCCTTGTATCTCAGCCCAGTTAACCAAGGTCTGTGGTGGAAGCCACGACACTGAGCGCTCCAGAAAGCAGCTGAACACCACCAGAGGCACAGCTCTGCCCACTTCACACACACACAAACCCTACAGTGTGCCCACAGGGCCAGCACTGCCTGCTGCAGGCACCCCCAGTGATCCTGAGGGTCACCTGCTGCCCCACTGCAATGGATCCTGACTTTCCTGATCTCTCAGGGGAAGGGGAGAAGCCCCTGATGTGCAGAGATGCCATCAGCCCTCAGACAAACACACACAACTCCTTCAGTCTCTGTTCTCCACAGGACATTAATTACAGTTACCCAGGGGTATTGTTCCCTCACAGTCAGCTCATGTTAGGCACTGACATGTAGAACTGAACACAGCACTAGACCAATTCCTTAAATACGCAGTCCCCAAAACGTTCAGAAACCTAAAATCCCCTCTGAAAACAGCCTGCCAAAGCCCAAACTACAAGTGCTATTCAACCACCTCTTTTCCAACTGCTTCTGCTGTTCCTTACTCACCACATTTTAGCAAAACAAGAGCCTGCTCAACAAATTTCAAATAAAAAACCCAAACAAATCAAACCAAACTCCAAAACCAAACAATCTATAGCAATTTCTGAATTACATTTCAGAGCACACAAGGCAAATATGATCTGGGGTTAGCAACAAGCAGGTAGCATCAGCAACCTTTAAGGCAAAAGAGCAATTAAGAGGAGATATCCAGCAGGGCCAAAGTTCCTTGCATTTGACTGACACCCATTTGCTTTACCTTTGTCCACAGAAGCATCTGGGCTGGAGTCCCTCAGCTGTTTAATTGGTGAAGAAGCTTTGACTGGTGCTGGGATGCTCAGTGGCAGTGACAAAGATGTAGGAACATCAGAAAGGTCAGACTCTGAGGACTGGGAGAAGAGATACTCCTCACCAAGGGAATGCCTGTGAAGCTCCACATCCACTACCTTCCAAAAACAGGAGAAAGGACATCAGGATTTGGTAACTAGGTAAAGATATATAAACCAAAACCAACCATGCCTTTTTATTTTAATGCCTAAAAACCTCTCCCTTTGTTTCCCCCAACTCTACAGAACATTTCCATTCATTTCAGGGACAGTTCCCAAAGGTCCACAACAAAAATCTTGCACCATTGAAGCCCTACAGTCCCAGTCCGTGGGGAAATCTGAACTGTAAACACTGGAAGGATTGTGGAGCCCAGCTCCAAGCACCCCCTAAAGAAAGGGCTGCATTCCCCTGTAGGGACAGGCACAAAACTGAAGCTTGTCTTTTTTGGAAAGGCCTTGAGAATCACACCACATGATCTACTCTTCAAAAGTGTTCTTTAACACCACTAGACATTTCACATTAATGTTTTCTCCACAAACTGAAAAGCTGAAGGAATGTGATTTAAACACAAAAATTTCCGTTCACTACAGTACAACAAGGGGAAAACAGTACCAAGAAAATCCTAGGAAATTTAGCAAATTATGGGTTATAAATTAATTTATTTATTTCAAGAGTTCATTTTCCACTAAAGTCCTGCATCTTGACAGATACAGAAACTTAGAAGTACTTAATATACTGCAAAATCTCCACAGAATAGCTGGGTGATCTCTTGAACTTAAATTCTTTACGTGTAAGCTCTGCAGCAGATCAGAACACAAATCAGAACATTTCGTACCAAAAGCTTCACAAAGAAATAAAATTATTTAAAATTTAAAGTTCCAGTACAGGCCAAGTTCTTTATGAAGGAAAGAGCTGGAAACAGTCTGCCCTGAACCAGGAAGGAGAAAAAATGACTGTTGTCACGAACAGTGACAAGGTGTCACAATCCTTTCACTCAACGAGAGAGCAAAATCTACATTGTAGAAATGATGAAATCAAATGGGTGTGACTCTGTGCTTAGTCCCATGCATCTGCTCTTTTTAAACACCTTTAAGGGAATCCAATCCTTCCCAGGGCCCTGTGACTCACCGTTTCTGCACCAAGTGTCTGCAGGCCTGTGTAGGTCCTGTCCAGCTGGAAAAGACAATACAATGTATTAGCTCTGTATTAACTAGAATTTACAGTGTAAATTGTTTGAAAGAAGTTCCAAACTGTGCAAGCTGAGCAGCAGTGCATCCAATATTTTAAGGCCATAAGGTCAGTGATCTGTGTGCTTTGATAAGTGCCCTCCCTCTCTGCAAAACAATCAGCCATGAGTAAAGTGAAAAGGAGCAAAAAAGTTGAAGGAAATGAGATTGTTGAGGGAATATTTCCACCTAAGAAGAATCCTCAAGCAGTGATCTTTTTTTATTATTCCTGATGTCAATATTAGGAAATAATAATGAGAAAAACTCTTGAATTTTCAACTGACCAGCACAAAGGCTGTGTTTACACACAGTTTTTGATTAAGTAAGAGTTCACACCAAGCCCTCAGCTGCTAAAGAGCCATAACATGCCAGAGGCACCTGCTGAGACACCTGTAGATGCAGCTGGGTTTGAGAGGTGCAGGATGTGCCAGAGCTCAGGGGCTCAGCTCACTCTGTGCCCTCAGTGTGACAACAGCAAAGATTTGCTGATTTGAGCTCCTGTGTGCCCTGGACTGCTCAGTTTTCTCCTGCAGGCTGAGCTTCCTTCACCCTCCATCACAGTGTTAATAATTTCTCCCCATGTCACATCTCCCCAGATATATTTTACTCACCATCTGCATTAAATGTCCCTAAGCTGCAGGGGAATATTTTCAACCTCCTCTACTGTCTATATTTAGGGTTGCAATGAGGTACCTTATTTAGCATGAAATTCATTAATGCAGGCAGAATTCAAATAAAACTAATGCTGCTCAGAGAAACAGGAGACTAACCCAGCTCAGGACTTAAGTCCACTAATGCCAGGGACTACTAATTGAAAGGAAAAGGAGCAGTGGCCTAGTTTTCCAGGACTGCTGCATACTAGAAATCCCAAGTGCTGCAGGGGTGAGTGAGTTGGAAAAGGGAGCTCTCTTCAAAGGGAATAGGGAATCTCAGCCCTCCCTGCCCACTCCTAACAACAAGGACAGTCACTGGCTGGTGTGTGCCTGTCTGAAGGAACAGACATGGCAACCACTCTACCAGCACTAAGACAGGCCTGAAGCTCCCTGTTAGCTTAAAGCCAGTGAAAACACGGTAAAAATCTCAAACTGCAGGGAAAAAACAGGTAAACACTGCTGCTCTGAGCACACTCAGCTCCTGCTGCTGCAAGGCTGGGCCCCCTCCTACTGCATCAGCTCCACACAGACAAGGTAAGAGGCTTTCCTAGATCTATTCTCATTCTCCAGCTCAAGTGTTCATGTGAAAATAACCAGCAGGACACTCACAACACAGCGAGGCAAAACCACACACACACAGAGCCTCTTCTAGATTATGCAAGAGAGCTCATTTAAATGCCTTTCTCTGAAGTATTTTGTTCAAATACCTTCAAATTGTGTATGATATCAATCCTTTTGTTCTGGCTATCCTTGAAGTGTATCTGCACTCTCACTGGGAATTCTCCCCAGCCTCTCCTGGTCAGGTGAAATGGAGGTTCTCTGGAAACAAACAGTGATTACATTTTGATGCAGCACTGGTACAGCTTTCACCTCCCCCCTTTTCACAAAGCCAAAGACAGTTTTTCTAGCTGACAACTAAAGCTATCTTCAGGTCTGCTACTCACCACAGAGAGAATTTAATCACAGCAATGAGAATTTTATGGCTTTGGACAGCTGAAAACACACTTTAACTTTACACAAGGGGACAGGGAAGAAAATGGTAAAATGCTGCTGGATGAGACACGTGGGAAACAAGTGTTGTATTTTTAAAAAGACAAAAAAAGGGCTGTGCTATGTCAAATGAAAAACACTTGGTTAAAAAAACCCCCAAGTCAGCTCACTGCAAGGTGAGCTTCCAAGGCAGCATTCTGCAATCACTGCCTGCTGCTCCCCTGTCTTGTAGCAAAAAGGCACATGTTTCATGTAACACCAACAGAACAACACAGGGACAAGGAAAAGTTAATCACTGTCATCCTCCAAGCTGAAAAAGAAGGATCTGTAACATTTAGCTTCATCTAAATGATGAAATGATGCAGTTTCATCTGCATTTCAGCTTGTTATTGTAAATGCAAATATGGTTTCTTCAACACAAAAACACGCAGAGGTTTAAAGGTGAATTTTAGTCCAGAACATTAATGGTCACTACAATGAATGGGACTGTGACACCAGGAATCAATTAACCAGATTGGATTAAAACAGAAGATAACCAGCACTGACAACTGAGAAAGGCACAAAAGGACAGCAATCAAATGCCATTTGATATGTTACAGAAGAAATACAAAGGAGTTTGCTTTTGTCCTGCTCAGGGCTGTCTTCTCAGAAACATTCCTGAGCCATAGCAACACTTCTTATCTCAGGTAAGTCTTCCTGGAGTTGCCTTTCAGCAGTTTAATTTTGCCAGAATTAAGTGGCCATTCTGTACCTGAGCAGCCCTTCCCACACTCCTCCCTCCAGGAGGCAGCTGCACATCCTGTGGAACATAATTTCTGTGGGAAGACAGCAACTATTTCAAAGGCATCCTCCCTCAGTTTTGTCCAAGGAAGAAGGATGAAAGGCTGACAGGGCAGTTCCCTGCAGCAGCCAAGAGAGAACCTGCTCCCCAGCAGGGTCACAGCTGGGAAAACAGCCCTGGGACACAGGTTTGGGAAGCTGCTCTGTGTCTGCAGCACCATCACACTGATGGCAAAGTCCTCAAAGCCACTGATCTCACACCACGGAGAAATATTTTGGAGTGGGATATTCATGCCCAAACACACATGTGGCATTAAAACTATGGGCAAATCAGCTTTTGGAGATTCCTCTTTCTTTCCCACACTGGAATAGATGGCTGGGAGAAAACACTTTGTTTAGCACCAGAAGCCTAACCTGAGCAGCAGACAGTGTATAGAACACACAGGAGAGGCACAACCCACATGAACAGCATGAAATGCAACAATTCAATGCTTTTTTCCAGAAGGAAATTATAAAACCCCCAAGCCAGCAAGCCTGTTTGGCACATTTGCTACATAAAAAAGCATCATTTATTTTTACTACTGTTTTGGAGTAAGCCAAGTTAAGCCAGAGGTTAAATACACACACGGAGTATTAAACCAGGAAAATAAGTTGTTAATTTTCTAAGAAACTTGGCACTGTAAGCCTGGCAAGCACCAAGACTGGAATAGTGACTGGAATAATGCCTTATTACCTCACTTCTACCAGGTCATTAGGTTTGTAGCTGGGGTGGAGGAAGAACCAGACTTTCTTGACAAAATGATTTATGCTGGGTTCTCTCCGAGAGCCTCGCACGTACACCATCCACTTGTGGGTCGACTGATCATTTTCCTCTCTCTTGTCAGGGGGAATGTACCTGGCAAAGAAATCAAAGAGCACAAGATAAAAACCCCAAACAGACAAGTACTGCAAAAAGTATTTGGGGAAAGATTAGGCAACAAAATCAGGGATGTTAAAATGCCTGTGGGCACCTTGCCCCCTGTACATTTCTGCTCATTTGTCCTGACTCTGACAGTTCATCCAGGAACAGATACAGGTCCCATAATCTACTCTAAGTTTCTACAACATTTCCTCTATTTTAATGCACAACTGCCCTATGACATTCACCCATTTCAACATTTGGCTTGTAATTAAGAAGACTTAATTTTAACATTCTACCACTGTCAAAATCCTTATCCTGTCTTATTCTGAGCTATCAGGAAGCAAAACCACACCAGACACAACATCAGCAACTCTGCTACCATAAATACAAAAAATTAGAATACTTCTTATAATTTTTTAAGCAACTTAAGTCAACACTTATTTCTGGGTCCAGCCCTAGGTAGATTTTCAAAAAGCAATTCTGACTCTAAATTTTGCCAGCAAATGTCTGATACATACAAAAGACTGACTTGATTAGAGCAAGGATGGAGAGTTAAAACCTGGAATTGCCCAGTTTTCTAAAACTAATGCCTTTCTTCACTTATTTCCTGGAAGACCAAAATTTATACATATTTACCTGTCTTCTTCTTTTAAATAGAAACAAAAACTGTATGAAATAATTTATTGAGACTATTCTGAACTTGCACAACTTTCCTCATTGTGGTTGGTGGTGCATTGTCCTCTTGGGGTTTTTCTTCTGTTTAAGAAACCCCCACACTGTACCCATGGACACGCTGAATTAGCCAACTAATCCAATCAGCCAACTCACTCAATTAGGACAACTTGCTTTTCCAAATTTTCAGGGGAAAACTTCTGACTTCTACCCGATCAAAAAAGGCTGAAAGACTTCCCTTGACAGAAAGAGACCCTAAAATCTCTGCACACACATAAATTCATAAATAAACTACTAAAACACCTGTTCCTTCCACAAAAAAACCTCATGCTGAGCCCAGAGGAGGGCTGCCTCGGGTACAGTGATTATTCAAGGGTAACAGCTCATATTGTGACAGCCTAGCAATTTCATTTGTCTCCTAACTGTAACTTTCTGTTCCATTTAATCCTGCAATAAAGGACCATCCCTCAGGCTCTGGATACTAACTTGGAGACGTTGCCAACCACAATGGTTTTCTTCACATAAAGTCGTGAAGTTTCATCATTTGACAGTCCGGCATTTCGTTGTCCTGGTTTTTGAGAGCTTGAAACACCCGAACTGTCCTGAGAGTAGGGGAAGAAAAAAAAGGCAAACAAAAACCCAAACATTCCTCTTAAACATCATTTTGTTTGGTGCTAGGAAAGTAAGGTGTTGTTAAAAAAAAAAGAAAAATGAAACAACAAAAACCTGCAGAAGTGAAAGACCAGCAAGGAATCATCCCTAAAAATACTTCTGCTCTCTAGGCACATTTAAGCAAGTCAGGCATGTAACAAAACTATCCCTCCCTGGCCAGGAACACACTGCATGGCTTAGCTGAGCAGACATGGTGTGACATCCCATGACTTCAGCCTGGCCTTCCAAAGCACTGCCCCTGCACTATCTGAGATAAAACCAGGCATGGCTACAACGGCATCATGCTGGTCACTAATCAGGAACAAAGCCCAGTCACCCATGGATGGGCTGAAAATCTAAATCTTCCTCGTGCCCAGCCTCTGGTACTCTGGTGCTGCCTCACAGTGAAGAATCAAGGCTGGGTTTGAGACAGGAACTCAGCTCCAGCTGAGCAGGGAGAGCAGCCAGAACCTGTCAGTGCCATCCAGGTAAACCCACAGATGCAGAGCCATTCCCTGGCACAATAAACCCCTGTAACACAACCCCAGCTACCAAGCAGTGGCCAAGACTGCCAGTACAATGGTCTGACCACCCACTGTGCCAACACAAGTGCTGTTTGCAGGGCACTGAGAGGCTTTTCTCCAAGCCTGCTGGATGAAGTGTGTGGCTGCAGGGTGAGGGACTGCCATCCATCAGTGACCACACCACAGCCAGAGGATGCACTGCACTGAGCCCCTGCCAGGAGGGCCAGGCTGGGAACACTGGATCCACTGAGGAACCATTCCCCCTCCTCTGCCAAGGCAGGGATGCCTCAAGGAGTCACAGAAGGCTGGGATGGCTCCTGCTCCTCATCACCCCCCCAGCCTCACTGGTCAAAGATTTACCCATGTGCCATCCCCAGGCAATACAACTGCTCCATCCATCTCTGCCCCCAGCACAGAAACAAGTCCTGTTGCTCTGGGGGTTTACAACACAGTGGGTTCACATTCTGAATGGCTCACCTGCCTTCTGCTAAAGACCACAAGGCAGAGCTCCAGCAAACTGCAGCCCTGCTGTCAAGGGTGCCACAGTGCCTAACAGAGGCAGAACCACTGCTCTTTCTGCCATGTCTTAGTGCAACTTACTCAGCTGCAGAATGCAGCCATATTCACTGAGATACACCCACCCCTGGCTGCACTCCGCTGGCAGGCCTGGCCACTCAAAGGAACTGAAAGGAAACTGAAGAGTTTCATCTCACTTCACTTTTCACCTGCACACACTGAGTGAGCCTCCCCACTGGAGGTACCTGCAGCCAACAGGTGAAGCATTTGTGTGGCTGCAGAGTGAACCACGAGGGGAGGGACTGGATCCAGCCCAAAAATACCCCCCAAAAAAGCATGAGGGAACACTGACAAGACATTTTTCCTTGGGTCAGACTGGTTCAGTTAAGCAAATAGTGGTAATGCACAACAGCAAGCAGCACCATCAAGAGAAAAACAATTCTCTCCTTTATGGTCCCAAGCTGTGCACCCAGGCTCTACCAACCCACACTGCCAGGGTGAGCTAATCCTCCAGTGTTACTGTTTGTGCTACAGGCTGCTGAGGAGGCCAAACCCCTCCAGTGGATCAACTGTTCTAAGCAATGCAGTCCCCACGGGCACCCAGAGGCAGGCAGCAGCAATCCTTCCTGAAAACACTGCTGGGAATGACACACACTGTCCTCCTCTGCAGGCTCTACCCTCCAGACCATACAGCAAAGCCCAAGCTCAGGCTGTGAAGCCCCTCCTTTCCCAGAGGCTACAACCAAGAGGGTGGCAGAGCTGCCCCTGGCCTGCTGAGCTCTCTTTGGGCAGGGCTGAGGGAAGAGGAGGAGGTACCCACGTCACAGACACTTCAGCTGGTCTTACAGGGAGTGGGAGCAAGCAGCTGGAGAGGGTAATAAACACATCTTCAGCAAGGTAGGTGAAAAGATGAAGAGCTCCTGGAGCCAGCACTGAGTCCTCAGAGCTCCCAGCTCCAACACCTCCATCACACTCGAGTTTTACTTTACCCGGGCAGCGTTTCTGCTCTGTCTCTGCTCCAGGCTGCTGCTCAGGCGCTCCTCGGCCTCCAGGCTGCCACTGTCCTTGTCCAGGAGAAAGTCGTTGTGCTGGGACAGAGAGTCACTCTCAGAGTGGTTGGCAGAGGCAGTCTCTGAGCCCTGGTTAGCTGGAGAGGAGGATCTGGAGGGAGATTCCAAGAATTTCTTGATTGAAGGGTGGTTGAGGATGGTTGTGTCGCACGACCTGGTGCCCTGCAATGAAGAGGGCAGGAAGATCAGGTCACTGCTGCCCCACAGCCCAGATAAAAACAAAGCTGTGCCAGAAGAGAAAAAGTCAATGAATGAAGAAAGAGCAAATATTTAATCAGCTGCCCTGCAGGAAAAACAGATGCTGCAGAAGATAAAAGCTTAAAATGGTTCTACAGAAACAGGACCCCAGATTGAATTTGTTCCTTTACACCTTCTGATCTCAGAAACCCACCGGGTTTTGGAAGGGAGGACTGCAGCCTACTCAACTACCTAAAATGTCCCTCTGAAAACCACCTCTTCTCTTCCTGTGCAGACAGCCCCAGCCTCCCCACACACAGGAAGGCCACAGCTGCCTGGCTCTTGCAGGCAGGCAGGGTAGGTAAGTGCATCAGGCTCCTCAGCTTGGATACTCATTGGCAGCCTTGTCAACACCTATGAGGAAAGCCACACCCTGTCTGCCCCCAAAGCTTAACAGGGGATAAGGAATAATGTGCTTGGGCATGCTTGCAAACTTTCCTCAAAACTGACATCTTAGAGCTAATCTTAGATCCTCCTAAACCTGCAAGGGGGAGGACAGGGCAGGCAAGTGTTTAAATCTCTTGCTTTTGCCATTACCATGACAAAGGCCCTTCTTCTTTTCTCAAATTTGCCTTTTACCTCAGAAGTAAAAGGAAAACATCCAACAACTCAAAACAAGTGTCCCCTGGCCACTTCTTGACCCAGGCACCAGACTTCCTTGTCACCTGGGTTTGAAAACCAAGTTTTTGACAACCAACTCTTCCTACAGGCAGCACCAGCTCAGAGGCTGCTTCTTCCCTGCCCAAACCACCCACGTCAGCCAGGCTGGAACAATTATTCATGGGGCATGTCACAAAGGAAAACAAATCAAGAAACTGACTTGGGATTTATTTGTTGCTTTGTTTGTTTTGTTACTGGTTTTGTTTGTTTTTTTCCCCTTCAATCCACACTAAGTTCCCTGATTCAGAATTCTGCCAACATGACTGAGGGGGAGGCAGACACCAGCATCACTGCAGAGCAGCAGAACTGCCCCCGAGAGGGGGTACCAAGAGTGGAGTTATAAATATAAATATATAAATATATATATATGGATTTATTGTCCCACCTTGGCCCCTAAAGGACCATTCCAGAACTTCCTTTCCAATTCCCCATGACATGCACAAGCAGAGCAATTACCAACTCTCAGTTACCAGCTTGAGAGAGTTACAGACATTTATCCAAAGGCAGGGACACACACACAGCCTGCCAAAAAAAGCCCAAAGCCCAAACCCACACCAAGAACTTCTCCTCTTGTTCCACCTCCAGTCAAGTAAAATGACCAACACCTTGTCCAGTCATTTGTGGGACAACATAACAAAGCACAACCATGAGGAACCCCAAGCCTCAAAACTCAGCAGCATTGGGCTTGAGAACTGTTTATATTTATGAGAACAGGTCAGGAACTTGCAAATCATCTTCCCAGAAGTTCTGAATTAAACTACAAAGACTCCTATTCTACCAGAAGCAGAAACAAGACAATCCTTCAGTGCCTGGTCAAACATACACGAGCCACAATTAAAAACAGACAACAAAGAAAACTGAAATCACCAACAATTTCAAAATAAAGGAAAAACTGATTTAACCTGTGTGCAGATCAGGACTTTTAGAAAAAAAAAGTAATCAAAGATAGAGCTAGACTAGCCATCAACTCATAAAAACTACTGGAAAACTTCATAAAGCAAGGAGGCACCAGTAAATTTTGTGAATACTTTGAAACAATTACAAAATCTATTATTTCTGGAAAGTGTGAAAATCACCAGGGAGAAAAGTGAACACCCTGCATGGCAGAACAAGAACAAGGAACTGTACAGCTCCTGCAGACACACGACAATGGAGAAAGGCACTGACAGAGATCAGAACTTAGGTCACATTCTTCAGCTGCCTACACAAAAATCAAAGGAGGCAGAGCTCTCTCCAAGCCTCCCAAGGCTACCACAACCTTCTCCAACTTCAGTTGCTCAGCTCAAGTTCAGAGAGGGAAAAACAAGCTGAACCTTTTAGGTTTTACCTCACCTCAAGTGCTCTGAAAAGCACAACAGGGAAACCAGGAGTAGCACTGAGAGCAAGTGCTTGGAAGAGCAATTCTTATGGGACTAGAGTGAAACCCATGTTTGCAGCACACATCTGCAGCTTCCAAAAATCACTGCAAATCAAATCAAGCTGAACTGGAAAGACAGTCACAAAATGCCTACACTGGTAATGAACTCCATGTCATTTGGGAGCCCTGAACACCCTGCAATTAGCAGTCATTAAGGGCAGAGTGCTCAGAACTGGGGTTTAGCTAACAGGGTTTGAGGTTTTTAATCTTGTGAATTTTTAATCACTCTGTGATATCTCCTTGATTTATCTCCTGCTGTACTGCTGCCATCAGTGTGTCCAGCAGCCCATTAGCAGCCTGACTGCCAGGGCAAAGGGAAGTTGGTTTCACTTTCCAACCACTGCCCGAGACTCGAGAAATCTTGAAATCTTTCTTATTTTTCCTCTTTCCTGCAAAGTCCCCAAACCCATCTCCTGCCACTCTCCTCCTGTGAAATGGGAAAACACATTCCACACTTTCCAAGGCTTTGCAAGGACAGACTGTGCAGTGTCTGAGAAACAAGGTGCTCTCAGGGAAAAACTGAGGATGAAAAATAAACGCAGAGTATTTCTGAAACCAGAACCAGGGGCTGCTGAACAACTTCACAACTGCTCTCAAGACTCCTCTCTGCCTGATGAGCCAGAGATGATGCACCTGAGGCACCTGGACACCTGAGGCCCAGCAGATGATGCAAAGGGCTCCTCTCCCCCTGCCACCCCACCTGCAGTTTGGATTCCTCTATTTCATTAAATCACATCTTGACACCAACCATCAGCTGAACAGGCACTGAACTCCACACCTTCCTCTGCAAAGACTCCCTGCAGCCTTGTCATTCCCAAGTAGTTTTTACCTCTCCAGCTTTGAGGAGACCAGCAGAGGCATAGTAGTTGGCCACAATGCAGGCACGCAGCTTGTCCATCATCCTCCTGGCCTCAATCAGGCGCTGCAGGAAGGAAACACACAGCAAAGATCAGCAACCCCACACCACAAACACCAAGGGCTTGGGTGTTTGTAAGAGCAAAACCTTTATACCTGATCTATAACTTCAATTTCATGTTCTTTACTCTTCATTTCGACAGCAAACTGCTCCTTTATAATGGTCTCAATCTTCTGCACAGTGACATCTCGAGCTGCACAAGGCCACACGTGGAAAATAAGGGGAGGAAGTATTTACATTTCTGTTTTGGAGGCTCCATTTGAAAACAGAACAGTCAGAAATCACTACAGAGTGAGAAGTGAAGGGATAATAAGTTCAGCACACACACACACATAAAGGGATGGATCATTTTCCTCCAAAAAAAAAAGTTATGTCTTAACAAAAACCACATGGATCTTTAAAAGCCAGCTTATGTGCAGAGCTATTTTTTTCCTTTTTAAGTCTGAGATGACAAGTAAGAGAAAATGGGAAGAACAGGGCCAGTTTGTTTACTTCTGCCTCAGTAAAGCTGTAAACAGCCAAAGGAAAACTCCCCAGTGCTGGCCCAGGGCAGTCACTGCTGTGACTGGAACACCACAGACATTTTTCTGCTCTCCTTGGCCACATCCACAGCCAGGAAATTTACACCACCTCACGCAGCAAGAACAAAGCAAACTCATATTTACACAGCCCTGGCACCAAGTGCAGCTTGCTCTGGAGTGCCTACAAGCTGTTTATTACTCACAAAGGAAACTACATTAGCAAAAGCTGGTCTGCCTCTTACAAAATCCTGCTCCAGCACAGCAGTCAGAAAAATTCAGCCTTTCAGCAGGAGTTTGGTGACCTTGGTGGAAAGTATGTAGTTTAGGATTTCAAACTGTGCAATTACCTTACAGCAAATTAATGGCTAAGAATGGAACTGGCATATTATCATATTAATCTAGGACGTGTATAAGCATAAGAAGAACCATTTACTCTTTTTGCTCTACACCCTTCATTTCAGTCACCTCCATTACATCAAGGGGTTTCAAACAACTTCTGTTCTTAGCAAACTCTAAGTCAGAACCTGGCAAAGCAGGAATTACACCTCACAAAGAAAGCCTGGGAAAGGTGCTCCAGCCTGTGTCACTGACAGAGTGACCCCACCATCAAGCAAATCAGCAAAAGAGTCTGGGAAAATCTCACGTTGTTTCTGAATTAAACAGGAGGCAACAGCATGAAGACTTTGGCTTGAGCTCCAGAGGAAGTGTGTGTCTCCCTAAAAAGCACAGATCTGTTTGAAGAGGTTTCTAATGTCACCACAGAGAAGGGAAAGAAAAGGAAGTCAAGGCTTTGCTGGCATCTTCCAGATGGCAGAGAGAATTTTACTGTCTGATCAGGTACCTACCACAGGAGTGAGGCAAGTGATGCCTCTATAGGCAACAGGGGTATCCTAAATAATTTTCCTCCTTTCCACATAAATATATACACACAGACATATATCTGAATACATATATATGTTTGTATATATAGTTTAGGACCAGAAATAGTTCAAGCCCACATTAAAACACAATTATGGTTGAATCTGGTATGAGTAAGGCAAAATTAAAACCCAGAGGGATATAATTTACCTCCAGCTATGAACACCATGATGAGGAAATTCTCATGTAATGCTATACACTTAAAATAAACCTACACAGACTGAGGCATGAGAGGTATGGTTCAGAGAGGGACAACTGCACCCCTTTCCAAGGCTGATGCCATGCCATGGCAGCATCATGACAATTTAAGCACTTTAGGATTTGTGATTATTACAGAGGCTTTTAAGAACACTTTATATTCATTTTTTCCCAGCTTAGCATCAACCACAGTCCCTCATTAAGATCATGTCAGTGAAATTTGTGTACTTAAGGAGCTCTAGTGCTGAAAGCTGGAGATCTTCCATGAAAAGAAGAAACATGCCAATCTGGAGGAATCTCCTGAAAGTAAAGCTCACTTTGGCAAGGACAGTTTTCCAAGGCCCTGAGACTCTGCCTGCTCATCCTCAAGACCTTCAGAAAAGTTGCTTCAGAGGCAGATTACAAACCTGCCTGCAGTCCCTGGGACACGCCAGAGCAGGGGGTGGTGACTCCTGGCAGCTGGGAGTGGTGACAGGGCCAGCTCCAGCACAGCTCCCACGTGGCAGACAGGACCTGCCCAGCAGCACATCCACCCCGGCGTTCACTCAGCCTCCTCAGCCCTGCCCAGCTGTGCAGCAGCCTCCAAAACATCACCCACCAAGCCTGCTCTGTCCCTCTCCAACTGGCAGCCCCAGCTCTATTCCTGGATCTTTTTCAGAGCCCACAGCCAGCCTCAGTTTTCTCACCTCCCTGTTTGTCAGCTCTTCCCATCACGATCCTCTCTCACTCGCTGTGCTATGCCAGAAATCAGTAGCCTACTCCCTGCCCCCGGGGCAAGCAGCTCTGCTCTCGTTTGCCCAGAGAGACTGCAACCTGTCCCAGGCACTCTGCCAGCAGGCTGCCTCCCAAAGCAAGCACATCCAGTCGTGCCAAATGCAAACCTACTCATCCAGCCACTTGCTCCACCACGCTTCTGTATCTACCTTTCCTTCAGTCGTGCTCCTCTTCCTCCTCTCCTGCATGTCTCAAAGCCCCTTCCTTCTCCCTAAATTATCCTTTCTGCACTTCATCAGAGAAGCTCCTTTCTGCTTCCTCTGCCAGCTCTTGCAAACATTTCTCATCTTCCAACACCAGTGCCTGTACTGCAGGGCTGTGCATCTCTTTTACCCTGCAGGGTGATGGATTTTTTTTCTCCTCCCCATGCTGTACTGTGACCTCTATGCCCCAAAATGTAAACAACCTGCCAATCTTCCCCAGAGCAGACTTCAGCCACAGAACAAATGCACAGGCTGGAGCACAACCCAGCACGGGAAGATGGACTGTAAATACTTCAGAAGGAGTAGAAACCAAAGTGCTGGGGCGGTGGAGAGCTTGTGCTCCATCTCCTCTCATGCACCAAAGGCTGCATTTCACACCTTACTAACGGTGCAGACAGCAGCAAGGGATGACTCCTCATAAGATACATCTTGCTTTGGCTACACGGAGGTATCTCTGCCTGCCTCGCTCAGCATCTGTCCTTTGCCCCCAACTCCTGCCCCAGCCTCCTCCTGCCCGATTCACAGACAGCATGCACATCCACAGAACCTCCAGCCCCACAGCCCCTACCTGACTGCTCGGCTGCTTTGTGCCGCTTGTTGGGATGTGTGATGGTGATCTCCTCATAGTCGGGGTCCTTCTCTGCGATCACTCTCTTGATCCCAGACATGTTCTCTACTCCGCTGAGAGGAAAGATAAAAGCATTCACGTTTCCCACAGTGACCATCAGGGCAGGCTTCGACCTCTCACCATGGGGAGGCCTGTTGTGCACCCCTCAAAAGACCAGGGGCACTCTCTAGTGAGGGGTAGCGATCATTGCACAGGTTCACAGCTGGGAGCTGGTTCTGTTCTGCACAGCCCAGGAGCCTCAAACGCCTCCTCAGCGCTTCAGGAGCAGAGCCCGGGTGCCCACAGCCCCAGCGGGGCTGCAGGGGCAGAGCCCCGTGTCCCCCTGGCAAAGGGCCAAGAGCCCCGTGAGCGGCGCTCGGGACAGCACCCGTGGGCAGGTGGGTGACCCCAGGACAGCGGGGCTCCGTCCCCACAGGCACCACCGCCCGTGGAAGGGGAGATACGGGGCACCCCAGGAGCGTGGACAGGCCCGAGTGCCTCGGCACCAGCCCGGGGCTCCCCGCCGCGGGGTCACACACCGGCTGTCCCTCCCCGGGCACCGCTCAGCCCCG
>JBBMKD010000013.1:23395522-23406177 GCA_037834095.1 Argya squamiceps | reverse complement strand
GGGCAGGGCGGGCGCTCACCCGCGGCAGCGAAGCGTTCCTTATGGAGAGAAGAAAGCAGTGATTTAATACTGACTTGCTGCTTGCAACAACTGCGTTTTAACGTGTAAAAAGATCTGAGGAAGACTTGTTAACGTGGAAGATATTTCACGAAAGGATGATCGAGGTGCTGCAGTGCATCCAGAGAATGGCAACGCAGTTTGGGAAGGGGCTGGAGCACAGGTCTGAGGAGGAGCGGCTGAGGAAGCTGGGGGTGTTTAGCCTGGAGAAAAGGAGGCTCAGGGGGACCTTGTGGCTCTGCAGAGCTCCCTGACAGGAGGTTGTGCCAGGTGGGGGCCGGCCCTGCTCTCAGGGAACAAGAGACAGGATGAGAGGACATCGCCTTAAGCTGCGCCAGGGGAGGGTCAGGTTGGACGTTAAGAAGAAATTCTTCACAGAAAGGGTGATTAGCCATTGTAATGGACTGCCCGGAGAGCTGGTGGAGTCACCTTCCCTGGAGGTGTTTAAGGAAAGACTGAATCTGGCACTTAGTGCTGTGGTGTAGTTGTTAAGGTGATGTTCAGTCATAGGCTGGAGTCGATCTCTGAGGCCTTTTCAGCCTAATGGGTTCTGTGATTAGCAAAAGAAAAGACCCAAGAAAGGAGTCCTCGGCTCACTGAGGTGCAGGACAGCTGGAGGTCACAGCATGGGCCAGGAGGGGAGCCCTGGCCTACCCTTGGATAGGCTTCAAAAAACCTTTATACCATACTTAGTGCTCAACGCACTTCATATTCTCAAATCAAAGCTAAACCAGTATGAGCGTAGTTAATGCCACGTTTTGTGTTTGGTTCTGGCCAGGCCACACCACCTCTGTCAGGTGCAGCTAATGCCATCAATGGTCTGGGGCAGTCTCATGCTTCATGAGCCCTGAACCAGCACAAATTCACATCCTGTTCACTCACGGATTTGTAAACTTATTTATGAGGCCACTGATGAGCAAGTCTATGCTGAATGTTCAAAGCTGAACCCTTGAAGTCCTTTTCTTGTCATTTCAGGATCATTATTATCATTTCTGACACTCCTTGCCTGCCTTTCTGCCAAGCAAGAGATGTGATGGCAGATCAATGGAGAACGTTCTTAACTAGTATTCTGCTCACTAGGAATGACTGTAATGTAGTTCAGTTTTATTTTCTTCCTTATTTCTGCTTAATGCAAAGAGGAAGAAGCTGTTGTTAAAATACTGCCACCAGTTGACTGTGTTTAAGACTTAAAATATCTTAAGGTGGGCTGTCCAGCTCTCAAAAGTATTTCCATTGCTTTGCAGTCTGTGGGGATTCCCTTAATTTTTTACTTCTTTCTGCAGTGATATGAGCTTCTGCAAGCACTGAACTTGACTGGAAGTTGCTTTTGGCACTGCAGCAAAAGCCACCCCAAACCTGGCCACGCTGCAGAGCTGCAGCAGTCACTGCTGGCCTGTCTGTTTTCAGTAGTGCTCTCCCAGTCTTGTCCCCTGCTCTGCCACGTGTGTGGGGGATCCTGAGATGGCCAAGCCTCTCATTTTAGGAGAATAAACCTACAGGATTCTTTCCCACCCATGTTTTGTCAGTCACCTTCCCAATGTTTTACCTCTTCCCAATTTCCCATGCTGGTTTTCCCTTACGAGTCCAGGCACATTCTCTTCCCATCACCATACCCAGGGACTAACCACTATTTCACATCCCACCCCCTGCTTTTTACTTTTTCCAGTTTTCTTTCAAGTTTCTCTCTTCTGTGCAGCCTCCAGCTTGCCTTTACTCCCCACTCCCCTAGAGAACAGAAAGATGAGCAGGGAAAACACCAGACTGGGAGGCAGAACAGATCAAAGGAGAGAGACTGCACAAGGAGCAGAATCCAACAAGCTACATGGCCCAAAGAAATCAGCAGGGAGTTTCCTCCTTGTACCACCAGGCCCCACCCTGGAACTTCTCATAACCTAAATAAACCACAGTGAGCTATTCAAAAGGCAAATGTTTATTAGATACACAGAACTTTAAAAAACTTTCAAAGAATTATGCAAGAAGTATATTTAAATATGACAGGTGTTATTGCAATTGTGCTACATTACAAGATCACTTTTCTACTGTCAGCACAATCTGAAGACCTTAATGTTATGTGTGAGATCCATTCCATTGACTCTGGCACACAGTAAGTGGTCTGAGCTTTCCTGTTCCAATGTCCTTTGTGCTGCACCAGGCTGTTCTTGAGCCTGGTGCAGCACAGGCTTGTTCATCAGCTCTCCGTGGAGCTACAGCTTTTCTGTAGGAAATGAAGGAACTGGCAAGGAATAACAAGAACTGCTGTTTTCCTCAGCAAAAAAAGGAAAATCAAAATATGATTTCAGGCAAAAATATCATATGAGTAACAGTTCAGGAGGTAAACTCTCTTTCCATGGCCAAGTAGTTCCTATTAATCCGACTCCAAAGTGCTACAGGTGCACCAAGAGGAGAATGACTCACAGGTCCAGCATTCACACAGATGGAATTAGCAACAACACATTACATTCAAGTCTCTTGATTTGCTTATTGCCATGCTGCACCACATTATTGCTTCATATTCTGTATCTTGAACAAGAGGTTGATGACTTTGGAGAGTTCAGAAATATCACAGAGGCTACTGACTAATACAAGAAACTGTACATGTTAAGGACAGGAAGTCAAAGACTAAACTCAGTCCTTTGTCACTGAGGCGTGCTGGAAATGAAAGAATAGAAAAAAAACAAATACTGATTTCCCTAGATTAAATCTGCCATGGCACTGTCATAATGGAAGCATTCTAGGCATGTTCTAAACAAGAAGTTTAACTGTTCTAATTAATGAATGGCAAGATTTTTTTCTCCTAGGAGGACATTAACAGTCTGGACAGTAAGATCATAATAAAGGTAACAAACTGGGAGGAGTAATCCAAGCTCTTTTTCACAATAGATAAAAATACAGATAAATTCAAGGCACAGGTATTTTCCAAATTAACACACATTATTTTCTTTGGAGCTAATCATACAAACTAAGCCCTAATCACACTATTAACTAGCTGTACACAGGGCCTTTATGTGCATCACTTGTAACAGCACTATCAGAGAATGATCACAAAATAATTCACATACAGATGTGCACACATAAACAGATCAGCATCGACTGGATCTCTACAGTAGAAAAAATATTTCTGCAAATAGCTTACAGTTCTTAGACAGTAATGTTATCATGAACTTGTGTGTGACACAAAGGCAGCAGAGAACAGAGTCACAGCTGGCTGGGGCTAGGTGGGAGGCTGCTGCTTTGTGGCAATGCTCACAGCACTGATCCATTTTAATTAATGCCATCTGAAATAATTCCAGACTGAGGAAACTTGTGTGCTAAACACATTTTTACAAAACCCAAAGCACTGCTTGGCCCCCAACCAGACAGCAGGTTTCTGCTTAGAAATTCCACCTTGCCCTGTAGGCTCCTTTTCTGAGTATATGGTGCTCAGATTTGTTTAACCAGGCACAACAAATCGATTCATTTGTAATTTCTTGTGTACATGAGACTACATTCAGATGAAAATATTCACTGTGCCTCACACAGTGATCAAGGCTTGTGAGATTCTTTATGCTCTTGAACTGGGTTTTGCCATCTTCAGTGGTAAAAAAGAACCCCAGAGGTACTTGCCTGTTTGGGCAATTGAGAACAATGAGCCCCTGTGTTTCCTGAGCACTGCCACTGGCAGACCATAGGCATATCTGCATCTTTATTGCTCCAGCTGAGTTCAGTGAATGGACAAATATGAAACATTTCTACCACCTGAGTTTGAGCATCTGGAACTGCAAACTTCCGAGCACCCTGACCACCCTGGTTCCAGCAAGCCCAGCAAACCACAACCTCCAGGCACTCTGGGTCTGCTCCTGCCATCTCTGAGCCTGCTCCAATGCTTTTCCCTCCTCTCTGCTCTCTGGAGCTGCACTCAGCCCAGGCTCTGCTGCCCAGCACCCCTGTGCCTCGGGCAGGGGGAACATCAGCTCACAGACAGTGAGTGGGCCTGCTTCTTGCTCTGATCCTGCAGCAAGTCAAAGAAAAACAGGATAAACTAAGGTAGACCTAAGATAATGAGGTGAACTCAACTGCTTTGAGGAAGAAGCTGAACAGGCAGTAGTGTCCTTGCTCTCGAGCACATGTGACCAAAGCTTCCCCTGAATCTCTGCCCAGGTGAGCATTTCCTCTTCCTCCATCGTCAGCCTCTCTCAAAACTTTGCCATGTTAAAAATACTATTTAAAAAGCTTCAGTAAAATATAAGGGTCCATATCAACATAACCTGCATTAGTATCTCTGCTTCAACAGAGTACAAACAATGCTATCTTTGATGAGAACTGCATTGGTGCCAATGAAAAGAAAAAAATAACAGTACAGTCTGGACCCCTTGGTGCTGGAGGGGAAAGCACAGAGCCCAGTCCCTCAAATGCATACCAGACACACAGTATAAAAATGGAAGAGAGTCCACAGATTATACCTAACCACTCCCAAGGAGAGAGCCTACAGGTCTAATTCCATGATGACCAGGCCATGTTCTGGCTGATGGCTGTAAATGCTTCAGCCACAAGCCAAGGGCTACAGGCTGCACGTGCTGCTGTGATCAGTAAGTGACTCAGAACCTTCCAGAAGCCTGGCTGCAAGAAAGCACCAATTGTCTTTTCAATTAATATCACACTGCTAAGAACAGAAGTGGACATCAAAAAAGAGAAGAAAAATATTTACTCATTTCTGTTTAGCAGAGTGAAGACAATTCTCAGAATTTATTTTTGAAGTGTGACTTGGAGGTGCTTGAGCCCTCATATGTATGGTTAGACTGAAGTTACATCTTTGTGCAGGTGCTCCAGAGCTACCAAACCCACCACCATTTATGATGGAAATATTTGGGTTAGAGTAGATGACATTAATAGTTTTCTCTCCTAGCTGAGACAAAGTAAAAAACTAAAACCAACTTGCTGCTCAAGGCCATAAACTGCAAGCATCTAGATATGCATAAGAGTGAGAGGTTGAGTCTTTGAATCCATCTATAGCTAAGTGAAATGCATTGGAGAACAAGTGGCTCAGGAATGCAATTTCCAAATCAATGCATCCTTCTAGAAAATTGGTACATTTTCATTAAATCAAGGTCAAATTGTTCTTTTCTAGTACATCTAAAAGTAACTGTCGTAACAGAGCAGGCCACAAGTGCAAATTATTTACAGAGTAAACAAGCAAGAAGAAAAACTCACTGCCTGTTTTAAGGAAATCATTGCAGAAGTAACTGCCATTTAGCAGTGCTCCACACCTGTAACTGTTCAGCTTTGATACAGGCTCTCAAGAACTGTAAGCAGAACTTTTCTGCATCTACATTTCTGCATTTACTGGTTCATTAAACACTGTCATTTTCAAAAATAGGTAACAGTAACAGTACATAAATTGTTAAGAAAAGACAACGAAACTATAAAATGAATCTTCAAAACCATGGAAAGCAGTATCTTGTTATTTACAGAGTAGTGCAGTATTATAAACACAGATTAAATGACACTGCTCTATATCTACAGAATAAGCACTGTTCAAAACAGTATAGCACGAGAACATGACAAGTCTGAATACAAACAAGAGGAAATCAAAGGAAAGGAGGATATTTTTCAAATTGCATCACTAATGAAGTGCTCCTATAGTCTTTGACACTTTCATTTACAATGATGGCACAAGCTATATACACTGTTAGTACATGAAACCACTTACAGGGCAATTACCATTGCAATCAACAGACCTTATTCACAGGTACTGAAACTGACATTTCAAAGTAAATCTTGGGGAGCAGAAACAGATGAAACTTAGAAAAGGATTAATTTATCTGATTCATTTGTCTTATATTACCAAGGGATTGTCTTTTTAGGGCAATGTGAACGTATGTGCTCAGGGACTGACTCCTGATTAATCACTGATATGCAATGATTTGTATTTTATCAGTGTTCCTTACCATATCCAAAGCAGTGTTTGGTATTCAGCCAGAAACTCAAATTTGTGTCCTTTCCTGAGGTTACAAGTTAATGCATCCCAAAGTGCAGTTCCCAGTGCTCTTTTAAGACTCATGACCATGTTACTGAAAATGGTGACTCCCAGTTTGGCATGGTTTCACTGAGGGTCAGAATTTCCATCTCGTGAAGAAATACTCTGGGAAAACAGATGAGGAAAGTCCAGTGGAACAAACAACGTTCCAGAGATGGTGCTGGTTTTCACCCTCCTGAGCAAGCACAGAGACCAGAACCCCTTGGCCAGGGCTGGCTCTGCAGGGGTTTTATGGGGTTTTTCCAACTTCCCTACTGGCTGCTGTCCTCAGAATTCCTTTGAAAGGCAGTTCCTGAGGGTTTTGGTGATTTACAGGAAATTGGTACACAGACAATCATATTCATTTTCCAACTCCCAAGTGCTATTTCAGTTCTTATGAACTTTATGTTCCAACTGTACAACTGTGTACTGGAAATGAGGAGTCCTAGTACAGAAATCTAAGGAGGATTTCAAAAAATACCTTGACTGAAAAAAACCCAACCCAATAATGGTGGTGCCTCAAAATAAAGGTGCTTCCTAGGCTTCAAAATGATCCAAAACACATTATGTGGCTACATGGACAGGTCCACAGATATTTTTCTGGTGAAAGGAGAGACCTTTCCAAAACTTCTTTATCTGTGGCCAAGCAGCTTGTACAGCATTTGAACTGTGCTACAGAAAGTGATTGTCTGATGAAAGGCCAAGAAATACTTGCTGGATCCTCTGCCATCTCTGCAGAGGACACATCCAGAAGACCAATTTATAAGCTGTAGGGCACAAACTCAAGTCCCCACCTCTATCATCAGGTAATTTATAATGTGATTCAGAAAAGTGGGAGAATCCAGAGTTCAACATCCTTCTCTTTCTTAAATATTTAGACATTGCAGTGAGCAAAGAGTGAACCCAGCAACTTTCAACCTTCACCCAAACTCTTTAAAAAGGTAAAAACTGGGATTCTAACTTTGCCTCACAGATGCATGCCTGAACCCAGCAGTTTTGCACATCATCTAGCCTTATACTTTGCTGGACATTTATCAACACCATGAACAAGTTCCACAGGGTTAAGGCACACAATCATCACTGCAGTGTGTTGTAGTGGCTCACCAAACAACCAGTTTCTCTTTCAGAAGAAAGCATTCCTCAAAAATTCTCATTTTGTCCAATGTAGCTTGTTTTGTTGGTGTTTTGGTTTCCTTACGTTTGGTTTGTTTGTTTTTTTTAATTCCCACCCATGCATGATCTGACAAAAATTCTACCTGGTCAAGCCAAGTAATCTGCTTTTAAGAATAATGCATATGAACTATAATTGAGCTTTTTAAATTATGGATAATTATCCTAGATGATTCTTTGGGATTTACTTGCCTGTGCATTTTTCCCATGAGCAGAACTGGAAACACCTTGAAGATATTGCTTTTAAAGACACAGGCACAAATGCTGAAGGCACTTTCCCCAAAAAGCTTTCAAGGTTTTAATTACTAATCACACACAGGGCAAACTTTCCAACCACTGTACAAGGTCCTGCTCTCCCATCAGAGCCCACAGCAGATGTAACTGAACTCTGGTTACTGGATAGGTTTGGAGACTGGTTTGGCAAGTTAAATTAACCCTTTTTCTAAAGGCACAGGAGAGAATTTTCATACGACACTTAGGCAGGGAATTCCCACTTCAGGAATCTTTAAAAAGCCTGTCTTGCAGCAGACCACTGGATTCAATGTTCTTCTTTTTTCAAGAAAAGAAAATATTACAGTTTAAAGCCTTTTTCATTATATCTATGAATGGTCACACAGCCATGGTAGGATACTGGCCTGGGCATGGCTGCCACTCCTGTGATAATGCCCGTGGCAGGGTCATAACAAAGAATAGTGTCTGTGGCCTCCCCGTTCTCCCTTCTTCCACCAAGGATGTAGATTTTCCCATTGCACACAGACATGCCACAATTCTCCTGTTGCAAGGAAACACAAGGGAGCACACAGTTATTGAAACAGCAAGACCTGCTTCATGCCCCAGTGTCTGCCCCAGTGCAGGAGGGCAGCACTGTGACTGCCTTTTGTCAACAGCCTGGCCTATAATGTTCCCTCCTGAAAGGGCCAGTGCAGAAAGCACAAAAATTAGGGCAAGGAGCAGCACAAGCCCACAGAAAAGACTATTTCAGGTCTAAGCCTTTACTAGTGTAGCTCAGACAAAGGGAACAATGGAATACAACTGAACGCTGTACTTACCATTGAAAGATCTGAGATAGGGAAAGGAGGAGAGAACAAAGGTTTTCAGAAGAGGGACCACAGTAAGGTACTATTAATGCAAAGAATGAGAACAAGGAGAAGCACCTTAGAGGAGTAGCAATAATGAAGAGGGATGTAAATGGGGAGAAGAAAAAAGGCATGACTAAAAAGAGTGCACAAGAAAAGACAGTGCTAGGTCTTACTTGAAACAGAGATAGGATTTTATTTCTTCCTCAAAAGCAGACATGGAAAATTACTTGGCTAAATAGAGAACACAGATTAAAAGAGGAACAGAGGGAAGTCTGGGAAAAAACCAAATTTCTCCTAAGGTAATACTACAGAGTATGTGATTGAGTGGTGTTTTTAAAACATGGGGGAATGTAACTGCTGCACACATACTGCACTACTGAGGGGACATGCTCAAATCCTGCTCAGTGTCCCATCTGTGGAAATGAGAGCTCTCACTGCTGCAGACACTCTCTGTTCTATACAGTGGGGCTTTTTCACACTGTAAAAACAGCCTTCACTATTTTCTGTTACACTGAGGCTTTAATCAATTATAAGGAAATTACTCCCTTCAGTCTAAATGGAAACATGCAAAGGTAATTTCTACACAATGAAATCATCATCCACTAATATTGTTCTTTAACAGCTCTCAAGCAAAGCCTGGACTGCCTAACAGTGACACCCAGCTGAAGAGCTACTGCTTTAGAAACTTCCTCTTCTGCGAGGTTTTGAGTTACACAGAGGTGAATCAAGAATGGAATCAGAGATGCTATTCTTTCAGGGTTAGGCAAACGTACACTTCTTTAATGCTGAGATAACAATGTCAAAAATTACCTTTCAGCTGCCTGTGGGTCTTTGATTGGTACTCACCTGTCTGCTGAATGTATTCTGTACATGCATCCAGTAGTCCTCGATGGGGTCATAGCAGTAGATGGCCTTGGTGAGCCCACCAGCAACGTAGATGAGGTTGTTGAGGGACACGGCCGTGATGCATCTCTTGGCAATGGGGATGGTGGCACGGAGCAGCCACGAATTGGTGTCAGGGTCATACGACTGCACCTGGAAACAAGGACAGGCCTTTCAGACTGAAAGCCCAGCTGAAGGAACAGCCTGGCACGCCCACACAGGTGACACAAGGAGAGACAAAGCAGCAGTGTCTCCCCCAAAACAACAGAGTCAATGTAAATGCAGATCCATACATCAATAATTTATACACCTGTGTGCCAATTTTGGACACACAAAGAACAAGGCAGATGGCAGAAGATCAGGCAGGAAAGCTTCTATTTTAATTTCTGACTCCATCTTTTATACATTTTGATCAGAAGGCAAAAGATTGGCTACACAGGTTGCCACCTTTCTGATCTGGTTGGTGAACATCACCATCACTCACATTTCTCCTCTGGGAGGAGAAATATGATTGATATACATATATATTGATATACATATATCCTCCCAGAGGAGAAATATGATTGATATACATATATATTGATATACATATATCCTCCCAGAGGAGAAATATGTAAACAAAATAGATAAGCTCTAAGTATATACACAGTTTAAATGAAGCTGCATGAGAATCTCCACTACAAACTGCAAACACTGAAAAGCAGGAAAATTCAGGGCACACATATGCACAGTATCTGACATTGTTTTCCAAACACTCCCGTTTAAGAATTCACACAACTTGTGAAGCCAATGACATAAGCAACGTATCCATAAGAAAGACCACAGTAACTGCATCACCCAATCAACATTTTCTACTCTGTGTTTTTTGTATCAGAATAACTCCACACTGCACCCAGCAAAAACCAGTCCAAGCAGATCTCCTGCAGGACCCGGTTTTAAACCAGCCACACTGTTTGCTGTGGATAAATGTAACCCAGGAGAGCTGGCTGACCTTGTCAGAGCAGGTGTTGTCGTCGGGGCCACCCCCGATGACGAAGAGTTTGCCCACGCAGCTGGTGACGGCGGGGGAGCTGACGGCCTCCTTCAGCGGGGCCACCTCGGTCCAGCGGTTGGAGAAGGAGTCGTAGCACTCCACGCTGCTCAGCCGGTTCTGCCCGTCGTAGCCTCCCACCACGTACACCTGCACACAGGGGACAGTGCCATCAGCTCCTGCCCACAGGGGGGTCACAGTCAAAGAGCAAACCAAATTCATTCAAAGCTGATTTGTTTGGTTTGTCAAGGGATACGTTCATCGCGTTTATTTGTACGCAGGAGGAGAAGAGTGTGGTGTAAAAATAACAGGTAAAGACCCCCTGGAGAGTTCCATTCAGTGACATCTGGAATGACACTGCAAACACATGCCAAAGCATAGTACTATTAATACTGCAGTAGAAACTTCTTATTTGAATAGCATTTGTTAGAAAAGGCATTCCTCT
>JBBMKD010000013.1:23382087-23395422 GCA_037834095.1 Argya squamiceps | reverse complement strand
TGCCAAAGCATAGTACTATTAATACTGCAGTAGAAACTTCTTATTTGAATAGCATTTGTTAGAAAAGGCATTCCTCTGTATTCCTCTTGTTTTAGATAACATTCAACAACAACAGCAGCAGCAAACACCCATCTGAGTTTACCTTTGATTTTCTGGCATTTTGCTTTTTTCCCTACTTGCTTACTGAAGTATTCCCTCCTCTCAGCTTGTAAACTCTACTTTCTTGTCTCTTCTTTCATATTTAGGAAGCAGAGCTCCTCATTATTTGTGATTACCTTCTTCCCTCTGCTTGCTTAGCTGCACGTCTCATCTCTAAGAAGATCAAGTGACACCACATGCACATCTTTTCTAACTTTCACTAAGGGAGTCCCAACTAGTGGTTTTATGTTCAGGCATATATGCCTTCAAAACACAGCAAAACCTCCCATTTCCACACTCCATGTGTTTGCTTAATTTCAATACAAAGCATTAAATAAAACTGCTGACATTCAGAGTAGTGTCAGTTTCTGTTAATGACTACACAGTTAGACAGCACTTCTGAAGCACAGCAAATCCAGATGCTTCTTTGCTTCCCAAAAAATTGCTTCTTGAAAATAAGCCACTTTAATGATGAAACAACAAAACTCCCCAAAATAAATGAGCAGTAAGATGATTTCCATGTCCATGGGTAGTGTCTGATTGATGAAGAGCCTAATTGCTTAAGTATGTTATTTGAAAATACACATTTTAAAAATTATTTGATATGAAATACAAAGTTATACTCCAGTATTTTCTCCACTGTTTTCTTATATCTGGCAAACATTCCCACCATAAAAAAATGGAAATATACTTCTCTTACTTTACCCAGAAGAACAGCCATTTTATGTCTCCATCTGCCTTTATTTAAGGAGGCAACTCTGATCCAAATGTTAAGTTGAGAGTTATAAATCCAGACATCCCGGCTATTGATTCTTCCACCTTTAAAATGAAACATATGCCAATCTGAATAATCATTGACTGGGTAATGCTGACTATGAACATGGCCCTCTAGAGTGGGCAATGAAAACTTTATATCCCCTTTTGGGATGTAATAAAGATCTACCAGTATTTACATATACCTTACACTAAAAAGGTAATTTGCAGTGGATTTCAAAGATGAAATCCTGCAGTAAGTTGTTTTCCTCATGCTTTCCTTTCCCATAATGCTGAGATCACACCAGACTCTTTCCTGAGGTTGGAATGCATTTTAATGGCTTTTGCCCAAGCTCTCCAGATCTCCTGCAGTGTCAGTACCCAGATGAGACCCCAGATCCCCTGCCTGTGGCTCATCCCTCCCATCCCGCTCCCTGAGCATCTCCTTGGTTTCACACCTTGCTCCAATGACACAGGCACACACCTGGGACCATTTCTCTGGTTCCACCAGCACACAGAGCCTGCTGTCTGAACCCTCAGCTGCACCCTGGCCTTGTCCCCTGCTGGAGGACTGAATGTGCTGCTGAGAAAAGCCTGCTTGGGATTTTCAGTCTGTAGCTGTCTCAGCTGTTGCTGCACACAGGCTCCTGCTGTATTTCAGTGCTGGTCTCTCTAAATACAATTGATGGCCTGGAATCAGCTGTAAAAAACTGCGGATTCATGCCAAACAAGAACTCCAGAAAACACTTTTGTTTTTACAGTAAGATTGTGCTGGGGCTGGTGCTCGCAGCAGCAAGTGACTTTCAGCTGAGTTTCTGGAAGTTCACAGTACTTAAAAAGCAAACCAAAACAAACACACCCCCACACAAACAGGACACAACAAAAACCAAGCAAGCAAAGAAAGAACTCTTTGATTTTTTATGATTATTTACCTGAAACAAGAATATCATTCCTCAGAGCACACACGGCGTACTCAGACTTGGTGAACTCTGGCAGTTTAGCCAGTGACTTCCACTCTCCTGTCACAGGATCGTAGCACTCTGTGTATGGCAAATTAAACCCTCCAACTCGTTCACAGCCTCCAACAACAACTATCACCTCAGAATAGCCAGTTGATCTAAAAAAGGGAACACAGAACATTAACATGTAGGAGATATTTATTAGATAAATATTTATTTATTAGGTAGATATTTATTGTTAGTACATGGAGGCCAAGCAACATTGCCTTCAAAACTCTGTGAAAATCAGAAAAAAATACTATTTAGCTTTAACTTCCACAGCAATGAAAAAAGGAAACAGAAGAAAGAGTAACTTAGCAAACAAGTTTTCACTGTTTCCAGCTGTCTCATTACACAGCAGGTTACCACACTGACAGGAGACCTGTGTAAGTGGTGTTGCACTGCCCAATGTTCTATGTAAAAACCATGTAATTAAATAACAGAGAAAGCCCTTGCTATAATAAGATTTTTCCTTTGACTGTACACAGAATCAGATCAGAAACAGAGTTCAAGCCAGGCCAGAGACAAAGAGATGAACAATCTGTTTCACAACGAAATCAGTCTCCATTCCCCCTCATGAGCTTTACAAAATTAATAATACTTAACAGCACCTAAATATTCCAAGTGTTTAACAGCAGAAGGAATGTAGTCACCAAAATAAGGAAAACCAAAAAGACCTTAGAGCCAATGCACAGTAAAACACCAAACAGCAGTGACAGAAGGAAACATTAAGGAATACTGAAATAAAAATTCAACCCTAAAACCAAAAGGTGAAACTCAGAGGGAATAAATCAGGCATTAGACAACCTGCAATGTACCCAAATAGACCTTTAAGTTCTATTCCACACACTGATTACCCTTCTAGTAACCAGATGCTTCTGCAGTATACGTATTCTATATTCACAACAGTAACAAAACTTACCTAACAAAAATCAATGCACATTTGAATGCAGAGAATCAACCCACAATCTTTGATGTGCAAATCAAACTGTGACCACCATTATTCCTCCTCTCAGACTTATAATTTCTTGTCAGCATTTGTCAAACTCCTTTCTTTTCAGGGCATTTTAAAATTAAAGCACTTTGCATTGACATAGTTATTTCAAGGACTGCTGTCAGTTAAGCAAAACTGAATGCAAGACTGATTTTATTTTTGATGAACCTTTTTGTTGTGCTGTGCTTTGTGCTGTGATCCCACTGTGAATAGGTATCTCACAGAACAGCCATTCATGCCATTGCTGAGTACTGCAGTCTTCTCTCAAAAATCAAGAAGAAAAGACTTATGACTGGATTTGAGGCAGAAGTTGCATGATCTGTCCCTAAAGTTCCTAACATGAACCTATGCACATATTCACCTATAAATCCTGATGAGGCTTTCCCTGTTTTGAAACATCATAAATAAAACCAGTGAGGCCTTCTATCTCCTTGTCACCACACAGCAAATTGAGATATTTCATAGATGTTTCCACCCAGAATATATAAACAGGCAAAGGCATGGTAAATGCTAACACCCTGCAGGATGAGATAAATGAGACTTGTCTGAGGAACTCACACACCTGAGCCCGCAGGAGAAACTCTTGTCAGCTGCTCAGCTTTCAGCCATGCTCCTTCCTGGTGTCTATGTATTTACTGTTTACTGCTTTTGGCTTTTTTGAGGAACAGCTCTGAAAAGAATCTCTCAAAGGGTAAGAGAGGGGAAGTTCCTGCGCAAACAAAGCATTCCCCAAGAAAAGGACTTCCATAAAAGCAAGGCACTCATCTCATAATTTGCCTGAGAAGCAAGGCCAAAGACACCAGCTGTGTACAAAGAGGTTTTCTGTGCATTACTTTCTGGATTAGAGTTAAGGTCTCCATTCACTTGCTGAAAAGATGACTGAGAGAGATTATCAACCTTTGGTTTAAAACTAAATGAACCCAAAAACTTTGCTCAGAGAGAGCTCTTTATGAATTGCTGAAATGGAATTTTTTGAGAAAATATTCATTTAGCACAGTATTTCAAATCCAAAGAGAACCAAAAATTTTCTTAATGTTTGAGTACCTATATGACCACATTCTTTCTTCAGGTAAGAAAAATTAGCTCCATTGTATTCTCATGAACAGGTCTTGAACTGTTCAGGTTTTATGGTTAGTTCCAAAATTATTTTGGTTTTTTTTTCAAATGACAGAGCACACATCCATTTCTTAAAAAAGTAAAACGTGGTAGGAATACACAGAAAGAACATCCAGGCAAAGGCTAATTCCAGAAATGAACTAAGGATATATTTAAATGAAGGTTAGAAAAAGCTGTGACCTCATCCCGTGGTACAGGAAGTCCTTTCTGTAGCCCTCGAAAGAAAAATGAGCAAAGGAACACAGGAGTTAAAAGAGGCTGGAAAGATCCCAGGAGACAGGATCCCACCAAGAACAGGTACATCAAATGGAAAAGAGTGTGAATGACACCCAACAGTGCCACACAATTCCATGCATTCCCAAGAGCAGGCCTTCCTGGGCTCCTGAGCTCCACACACACCTCCTGAGGAGCTGAAAACACCAACCAGCACAGCATGACCTGCACAGAAGAACTTGTAGTAGTGCAAACAGATCACATTCAAAACCATGGAATGTTCAAAAAAACAAATTACAGAAATCCAAACAAACTACAGAAATTCTGGTAAATCACTGCTTTTTTTCCTTCTCGCTGTTAAATCAATTTTGGATAGTAAATGAGGTAGCAGACAAAATGTAAAGTGAAACAGAAACCCATCTCCAAGTGGGAAAACTAAGGGGCTACATGAAAGTGTTCCAAAGGCAACTGAAAAGGACCTGTTAAAATGTATAAACACCCTAACTTGTGGTTGAAGAGCACCCTCCTGTATTGTTACCAGAGAGCTCCACAGCAGCTTTGATCAGAGTCTCAGGATAACTCAAAGCACAGAGCAGGAAGAGCCCCTGCAGTTGTGGGTATGGAAGTGTGTCACTGCTCACTGCTGGGTCTCAGCTTGGAGATTTGGTGTGCAACACAACCAGCAGGGACAGGACAGCCTTACAGGGAGCAGGAGGGACAACCTCAAGATGTCACTGTGTCCTTGCAAGTCCCAGGCTCTCTCAGAAAGATCTGCATTTGCCAGTCATGCCTTAGTGGCAAAGAGAATAGTTATGCCACATTTTAAACTTTCATTTACTTCAGGTAACTCTTCACTGGCTTCAAAAAGGAAAAAATCCAAAACTCAACTTGAATTGCAGGATAGTCTGTTCCTTGGAAAAACAAGTAGAACCCATTTCATCCACGGGTGCATCCATATCCATACAACTGATCTCAGTTTATATCCCAAAGTTTCAGATAAAGCACTGGTGTGGGGATTTTTTATCCTGTAGCCTGTCTCCTTTTAGAAACAGTTTATACAGAAAAGACATTGGAGGAAGGCAAGAAAAAAGGAAAAGAGCTTTCCATTGCCCTCCCCTCCCCAAAGCCCCCCAAAATGCCCAGAAAAAAGGTGCAATGAAAAGATGGGGGAAGGGGGAGCTGGCAACTATTTTAAAACGTCTCTTTTTGCTATAGGCAACGGAAACAAACAGACAACAGAAACAAATGACAAAGAACTATTCCATGAATGTAATATAGAAACGGGGAAAAAATTCCTGCTGGCACGCCAGCCAGTTTTTCTCTTCGTAAATTACTTCTCTTGCTCCTTCCTACTCAAACTCCCACTGCAGCTCAACAAACTCAGCAGTAAAACCAACAAACCCCCCCCCGGCTTCAGAAATCACCTGTACTAGGCAAGGTACTTCACTTGCCAGCTGGAGCCCCACTCTGGGGATATTTAGAATTTCAAGCACATACATCCCCCACACTGACAGAACTGAGTGTATTTGCCTTCCTCAGCCAGTTGAGTAAGAAAGTAAGAAAAGCAGAACAAACAGCAAACCAAACAGTGCAGCTTGCAGCCCCCTCCATCTGTCTGAATTCCGGTGCTCCCTCCTCCAGCCCAGAAACAATCACTGCAGCAATTCCCAAACTGCCCGGGATCCAAAGACCCCCAGGGCAGTGCACAGCTCAGAAAGCCTGGGGGGAGCAGGGCTGCAGGGACTTTAAGACCAGTTTCTTCTCTCACGGCAGGACTGAAGACTGGAAAGCCACTAATGGGGCAAACACTGCCAAGTGTTTTTTCCCCCTTAAGCAAGACTTTAACACCTGCCAAAAAAATAAAGGTTCCCTGCACAGTCACTGTAGAGTAACCACCTGTGAGTAAGAGTAAACAAAGAGGAGTAACTCCTAACACAATCTGTTTGTCTAGACCATCATTGCATCACCTTAATGTAACGTATGATTTTATAAAAAACTGCTCAAATCAGCTGGAGTTAACCACAAACTATCGTCTCTACTATCGTTGACATGAGGCTGAGAAAATATTTTTCAGGAAAAAAGGAAACATAATAGTCATTGCTCATAACTGCCACTAATGGATTCTTCCTCATTTCTTCTTGCAACCTCAGTCACCTATTTGTGTAACACATTATTAAGCAGCAGCAATTCTGAATTATTAAAATGTCACTGAATGAGCACAAAATACTTCAGGAACTGTTTCATGATTCTTTAAAAATACAATATTTTGTTTCTTTACAGTGAAGAACCTGTTGTTCTGCTGTCTATTACAAATACACGTGCTAGTCCACTGGTAAAATATTTGTGATGTGGCAAGGAAATGCTCTGAATACATAATACCCCCATCCACATCCTTTGTGGCGTGCTGTACATTTACATGACTGTTACAAAAAGAAAGCTGGGGAAATGGAGTGGTTTGCCTGCCACAGCACAGTGAGCTCTCTTCAAGACACTGCTATTATATGAAGTACCTTAAGATTTTCCCTAGCAAACCTTAAGCATTTCACTTGCAAGGCAATGTAACTTCACTTACCTTTTTTCAGAGCAATAAAGCGCTCTGTGCAAAAACCCTCATTTATGCACATTCTCAAGAGACACGTGAGCTTCATGCACGTGGGGAAGTACAGAAGCGTAACTGCAGCAGCTCCAGAACTTAGCAAAGTAAAATAATCTGCAAGACGTTTTTCTCCAGGCATGCAGGTATCAAACATCAAATTATGTACATCAAATTATGTCGTCCTGCAGAAAGAAAAGGTTAAAAGAATTTCCTCACCTGCGCGGCCTAGTTCTGGGAGACATCATCTCGTTCCCGAGGATGTGGTATCGCCGGGCCTCGTGCAGCAGCTGGTAGCACTCTGGGGAATTCTGGATCAGCTGGTCCACTTCCACAGTCTGAACAAAGTAGTTGGGGTGCAGCAGCGGGAGCCTGACGTGCGTCAGGAGCTCGTGGAGCACGGGCCGGCGCAGCTCGACGGCGCGGTACACCCAGCGCATCACGGCCTCGAACACCAGCTCCTCCTTGCTGATCACCAGCTCGTCGCTGCAGATGTAATCGATCAGCTCGTCCTTGCCCAGCTCCAGGAACTCCTCGTGCTGGGACACGTCCTCAAAGGTCTGCAGGGCGAAGTTCCTGCACTTGGTGAAGAGCGTCTTGAGCGAGTGCGTGTCGGCGAAGCGCTGGATGCCCAGGCAGTTGCAGGGGTCCAGCTGCTCCTCCAGGAACTTGGCGCAGGCGTCGCGCAGGACGCTGATCTGGAACAGGCTGGACGTCTCGAAGAGGTACTGCACGTTCTCCGTGGTGATCTTCACCTTGCCCGTGTAGACGTACTGCAGGAAGCAATCCATGGCCTCGGCCAAGATGCCGTTGATCTCCACCAGCATCTCCCGGCTCTCCCTGTGGTCGTTGCAGAACATGGCCCTGAAGTAGCTGCTGCAGGCCGAGAGCACGGCGCGGTGGCACGGGAACTCGCGGCCCTCCACGCAGATGATGACGTCCGTGAACAGCCGGCTGTCGCGGAACTCGTTGAAGATCTGCAGGATGCTCTCGGCGTGGGACGATCCCGAGGAGAAGTCGAAAAACTCCGGGCCTGACAACGACTTTGGGTCCATTTCAAACACTTTCCGCTTGGTTGCAGGGGAATCTCGTATCCCGCTCTCCTCTCTGTTCAGTCTGCGTCCCAATATTAGTACCATTGTTACATCAGTTGGCTATAGAGTCATCGAGAAAAACTCGCCCAGGTTCTTCTCCTCACTGCGACGGGCTGAAAAATCAAAACACCTCCGTGTTCAGTCTGGCACGCTCTCAGCTGCATCACAGGAATTAGACACGACACTTGTTTGCTCACTCTAACAACTGGTGACATTGTTGACCGTTCTTGGAGGTGGCACGGGACAAATTAGTGTTCACCTTGCCCAGGGCAGTGCAGCACTGCCAAGTGTTAAATGCAAAACAGCCCCAGCAAACAGCTGGCATGGATGGCAGTTTCTGAATGTCCCACCATCACTGGTACTGCATTAGTGTGCAGGAAAAAAAACCCTCAAGATCTCAGCTCCAGCAAATCACTTGGCTGACAGAAGCCAAAGATTTCCTAGATAATGATCCAGAGCTTGAACTTTTCCCTTTTTCCAGTGTGATCCTCATTTCAGCTGGAGCCTCCAAAGTACTAATATAACAGCACTAGTCAAAAAGGGGGGTGGGGGGGTAAGACTGAAATTCTAAATTTAATTTAGAATTTTTTAAAACTTTAATTAAAGTTTTGATATTTTAATTGAAGTAAATTAATTTTAATTCTTAAACTTAATTGAGTAACCACTCCATTTTCATTATGAAGTCTATCATAATGAAGTCTTATAACACCAGTGTTAAATAACAATCTGTGATCTCTACAAGTAACCTTGACTGTAAGTTTTTACCTGTTCATTCCTAACCTCTAACAATTAGTTCATTGATAATCTATGACTCAATTAAAAATTAATGTAAACTTCTGGCACACGAATCAGAACGAAAGACGAACTACATTTTTTTTGTGTAAATCTACTGGAAATACGAACAAAGGACAACTTGGTGAGGACAGGGAGAGTTTCTGTTTCCAAAGCACTACTGGCAAATAATTATTACCAGAAGTTTTTGCTTGAGCACCTTCCAGTTTCAAGTACAAGTGTAAAGGTTCCTCCCAGCCTGCAAACATACACATTATCAGAGCACTGAAGTTGCAAAAATCAAATACTCAAACGTTTGCATGTGCCAATATTAAAGTGGGTAGGTGAAGACAAGGCAGCTGACTTTGCAAATAGCACATTTTAGAGGTAGTGAAAGCAACCAATCCATGAGGAGGGCTTTTTGCCTCTCCTCAGCTTAAAAATTACCCGGACGAATGTACATCAAGGCACACTGAGGTAGGAAGAGGCTGGCAAAGCACCCTCCTGGGCCTGCCATTGGCACAACTCCAAATGTTTGTAATATTTATTTGTACGCCTACAAGGCCGCAAAAACTGAACTATTTTAAAGTTCATGGAAATTTTTTTCACGTCTCCCAAGGTTTTATTCCGTTTCCCTGAATGCACAGTCAGGAAACGCCAACTCCTCACAGCAACTTCATTTCCTGATGAGCTCCCATCCCCAGAGCTGCAATTACCCAGACCCAGACTGGCCACGTCATCACTTAATATAGAACACAATGAAGGTGCTTTTTTTAAACAGCCTTTTTACACAGCACCTTTAAAAGGCACCACTGGAACAAACAGCAAGGAAAGAATGCAGGCTGTACCTTCACTCATTGAGAAAAGAGGTTCTAAAACTAACATGCTCCCAACAAAAATTTCTACACACATTTACAAGGCAGATTCTTGGTCTGGGGTTCATTTATCTTAGGAAATACTCAGTTTTAATTTGATTTCAAATAGGGCCAGTTGTCACTCTGATGCCTGAAAAACACTGTTGCAATGAGCCTATCTAATAACTGATTGCTTCAGAGAGACCAACAAGGCACAAATGGACAATCTGATCTGTAGCTGACATTCTATCCCATGTATTGCACAATCACCTCACCCTGGAATGACACAGCCCTGATACAAAACAACACCAACGACCACCCCCAGCACCTCACCAGCTCTGCTGCCAAAATTTACCCCTACATTGAATTTCACCTGCAACTAACTAGGTACTACTAGCCTGAGAAACTGGGCATAAAGAAAGCAGCAGCAAAGGGAAATGTAACAATGCAAACATAAACACTAAAAGCTGAATTCCAGCATTGCAGATTTGAATTAGATGAATTTCACATAAGCTAATGGACCTTTTCCAAAGAAAGCCTGAAATGAAAAGCAACGCCCTGACCTTGCATGAAAAGGCAAAACACAGCAACTAAGTAAAATTCCTCGAGATGGTATCTTTTTCATTATGTGAGAAGTTAAGACAGGACTGTATTATGCAATCACTAATAACCAGAAACAAGGGCTCTGGGTTACAACTGCTCACTGAAGGATGCAATATCTTCTTTATGCTTGGAACATCACAAAATTAGTGGTCAGCAAATAATTTTTTTTAATGTCCTATCAGTTTAAAGAAATGGGAGAATGAAAAAAATTCCACAGAGTAAAAACTAGTCAAGGGAATAAATATTGTACACCTACAGATAAGATACTAAAAAGGAGAAAGAATTCCACTTCATCACAGAACATACTGTTTTGAAATGTACTTTCCTTCAATTTCTGTCCAGTTAATTACTTCTGCAGGTTTGCTTCAGCAAAACAATTTCACAAGCCTATCAGTAACAGTGTCACATGTTCAGCTCTATCACATATACGTGTTGCCTTCCTGCAGATCTTGCTCTGGCAGTTTTAAAATGTCACCTTCCAGCTGCCAAAGTGGGAAAGGCAGAGGGGAACCTGTGCCTGGGCCTGAGCAAAGGGGGGAAACACAGCAGGACAGACCTGTCTGCACCTTTCCTGTATGCAGAGGTACTTATATGCCTTACCTGCCTACAGACCCTGCACTGAAAGCACCAGTCATTCAGAGAATTTAACACTCAGATCTCTCCAGTAAATTTCAACAAAGCAAAAGAAAAGTACAGTTTTTCCCCCCCAAAGACAAATACTGGGAATTATCTGATCAAAGAGAAAAAAAAAAAAATACAAAATCTACTGGATTGCTTGTCTGAGCAAGGGTCAACAAGGATGGATCTTAAGCATTCAGAGTCTGCCCATTTGAAAAACTGGAAAGGAAAAACAAATCACACTTCCAATCAACAGGCTTTAAAAATGCTTTCCAAACACAGACATGCCTCTGACATGGATGTTACCTCACACACATGTATTTCTGACTTAAGCTGGGTTCACCACGAGGTCAGGTTCCTCTATTTCCTTCACCTACACCATCTGTAAGCTTGTCTACACAAACTGTTGAGGAATACCCAACAAGCCCAATTCAGAGGCTGGTAGAAGTCACCTATAAAACGTTTGCCCTGACACCTTCTATCTGTAAATCCTCTCACTCAAAATACTCTTCTGTTGCACTGAACTCCTCCCTCTAGTGCAGCACCCAGGTGCGTGTTACCCGCCTCCCTCATCACCCAGGGCTGTGCCAGCAGCCGGGTCTGTGCGCCCTGTGTGTCACTGAGCTCCGGGGCGAGGCCCTTGGGCGACACCTTGTCCCCAGGCGTGCCCGAGCTGCAGAGCTGCACGCCCTCGGGGTGTGATTTCCGAGTACCTGAGGCTGCGCTGGGTTCTGCGGCTGCCGGGGGAGAGGTGATGTCCAGCCCGTGTCCCCGCTGCCCGCTCCTGGCGCGGCCGGAGCGCTGACCGCCTGTGAGGGGAGAGAAGGAGGCGCTGGGAGGGCCGAGCCCCGTGCGCTGTCACCCGGCCCGGTGCGAGCAGCAGCACCCCCGCGGGTACCCCCGAGCAACCCCCAGAAACGAAACCGGCTGCGGGAAGGGTGTTTTCATCCCGGGGCCTGGGAACTGCAGCTGAGGTTGGGCCGGTTCCGGGTGTTGTGCGATGGGAGATAAGGCGGCGCTGCGCCTCAGGTGCGCGGGTACCGCGGGAGGCGGGGAGAACAAACCCAGCACGTGTCCTTGTGTTTGGAAAGGAAGAGGGGGTGGGGAAAAGAGCAGAACCTTTCCCTCTGACAAAAAAAAAACAAACGCAACGTTTAGCTTACCTTCATCTTTCTTTGTGATATGAAAAAGATCAAAAGATTGTTGGTTTTAAAGATTAAAAAAAAATCGTTTTCTACAACGGATGTTGAGGATTTGAATGTCTAAGATGAAGTTTTTAAGAACACCGATTAACTAGTAAACAAGAATTCAGTGATCGAACTGACTGACGTAACAGTTAGCTGAACTGCAGAAGTTTTTTATTCTAATCTAAGACACTATCTTGATTTTTGAAAAAGAATGTCAAAATGCAATAGTAATCCAAGCTAGTGACACACATACACAAAAGCCTTAAGTGCCCTCAAAAGCAAAAAAACAGGAACTGACTTGGACACGAGAGTCTCGACTAAGCAAAACAAAACAAAACAAAGCCAAGCATTGAAAAGGGACACCTTGAAACTGCAGAACCCTTCACGTACAGTTTTGTAAACGAAAAAGTCCCTCACAGGGGAAAAAAACAACTTATGTGGGGAAAAAAAGGAGAGAAAAAAGCACACTGCGTAATACTATTATTCATGTCTGGGGAAGAAACAGTGAAAAAACCCAAATCCGTCCCCTTTGGTACGGCTGCCGTTGTTGCACGTGATTCAGATTTTGCTAAACCAAACCCCAGCCCGAGCCCCGGCCAGCGTTCCCAGGGCTCCGGGGTTCAGCCAGACGCCAGCGGCCCCGACACGGGGCACTGCCCGCCGGGCGGGAGCACGGCCGCCGCCGACCCCCCCCACCTCGCAGAGATGCCCGGGACGGTGCTGCTGCTCTGCCTGGCCCTCGGGCCGGTCCTGCGAGCCAGGTGAGTCCCCCCCCTCCACGCCGCCTACCCGCCTCAGTTTACCCGTCGGGGCAGTGGGATGGGATTAAAGCGGCAGCGGATCTCCCCACGCAGGCTCCAGCGGGGGTTTGGGCAGCTCCGTCCCCCAGATGTTCCTTCCAGCGGTCCCGTCGTGGCAGCACCGAGTGCCGCCCGCACGTCCTCTGCACCCCGGGCTATCCCCTCCGCATGCCGGGACGGAGAGGACACCCCGTTCTCCATCCTTCCATCACCCCGCTGGATAATCCTGCCGGGGGCCGAGTCCCTTCTGGGGGTGCCCGGAGCAGGAGCAGAGGGAGCCCGGCACCTCCGGGCAGCTGCATCCATCACCGGGGCATTTCCACGTGGAGTCGGGGCTGGGTGGGAAGGAGCTCTGGTCCCCTTCCTTGCGCTCTATGCCCCGCGCCCCCGGAGCCCCCGCAGGCGGGGTGTGCAGCCCGGCACCGGGGTGTGCAGCCCGGCACCGGGGTGTGCAGCCCGGCACCGGGGTGTGCAGCCCGGCAGCTCCTGCCCTGCCCTGCTCTACAGGTTGGGGCAGGTCGCGGCTCTGGGTACCAGCCCGGTGCCAGCCCGGTGCCCCCAGCGCGCTGGGCGAGGAGGAGAGCGGAGGCAGGGGCAGGTGGC